>VZTM01023798.1:40634-65152 GCA_013400555.1 Jacana jacana | reverse complement strand
AAAAAAAAAAAAACAAAAAATAAAGAAAAAAAAAAAAAAGTATTTTAAAAAAATAACAGCTCTTCCGGGATGTTTTGTGGCAGGAGGTGGGTTCACACAGACCATGGGGAGGGGGGGGTCTCTACTGGGGTTGTTCCCCCCCCATCCCAAGTCCCCCAGGGGAGAGGGACAAATACGTGACCTGCTGGGTCACAGAGAATGGCTACTGGCTTCATAAAGTGACATCGTTTGTGCTGATGACATTGGCAGGGGGGTGGGAGCAGACCCAGCCAGGGGCTCTNGGTGTCCCTGACCATTGCAGGTGAGTTGGAATTCAATGATCTTTAAGGTTCCTCCCAACCCAAACCATTCCATGATTCCTGAAGGGGCCCTGGGGCAGGGCAAGAGGCAGCAGCACCAGTTGCACCCAAGGAAAGTCCTGCTGATACCCATGAAGTTTGCCCAAAAAGCTCTCAGCGGGAGAGCAGACACCCCCCCACCCCCAGGCATCATGCCCAGGGAGGGGATGGGGCTCCCAAAGCCTGTGTCGGGGGGGTGTATGGGTCACTAGGCCCTCCCAGGCAAGAGCTCAGGGCTGTGAAATCACCCCACAGCAAGCTGATGCTGAAGCTCACACAGGAGATGGGACTGGGAGCAAATAATAGGCTGAGCAAACTGTGGAGGGGGCAGAGATACCACAGCCCCCCCCCCCGGCCATGGGGGCTGACAATGCTGCTGGAGATGGCCTTGGGCATGGGCAATGGCAGGGCATAGCTATGGGGAGAGGATGACCTTGGAGCAGGGAAGGGATGGTCACGAAGCAGGGGATGGCCATGGGAACAGCAGATGGTCATGCCCATGCGGAGGGGGAAGACCTTGGAGCAGGAGATGGCCTTTAGAGCAGGAACACCCATGGAGCAGGAATGCCCACAGGATGCCTGTGCCGGGCCCAGAGGGGGAGAGGGGACCCGCTGAGCATGTCTCTGCCTGCCCTCTGCTGGTGGCAGAACTTGGTGGGCCCAGAGGGTTTCAGTGATGTCCCAGACCCTCGGGGTCATGGAGCAGCCTCTAACCCTGGACGCCTTGGCTGGAGGCCCCCTCCCCCATTCTACACCCACTGTTCTTGGGCTGCAGCCACTGCGAGGTCGAATGGTCCCTGTGGGACCCAGCTGCAGGGCTGGGAGGATGCCAGGGGAGAGGGGGTTGGCGGTGAGGGGTGTAGGACAGACGGACATGTCTCTGGGGACACACATGGAAACCCAGGGGCCAGAGTCACAGACTGGCAGGGACAGGAAGGGACCTTCAGAGATCATCCGGTCCAACCCCCCTTCCAAAGCAGGGTCACCCAGAGCAGGCTGGACAGAAACCCATCCAGGTGGGTTTTGAATGTCTCCAGAGAAGACTCCACATCCTCTCTGAGCAGCCTGTTCCAATACTCTGCCACCCTCAAAGTAAAGGAGTTCTTCCCCACGTGTAGATGGAGTTTCCCGTGTTCCCATTTGTGCCTGTTGTCCCTGGGGTGTACAGTGTCCCCCAGGGTACACTGTACAGGTACAGGTACAGGGTACACTGTCCCTGCCCCTTGTCCCTGGGGGTACAGTGTACCCCAGGGAAGAGAGTCTGGCCCCATCCTCTTGACACCCACCCTTTAGATATTGACAAGCATCGTTCAGATCCCCTCTCATTCTCCAGGCTAAACAGACACGGGTCTCTCAGCCTTTCCTCCTAAGTAGAGGTGCTCCAGTCCCTTGATCCAACTCTGCTGTACCCTCTCCAGCAGGTCCCTGTCCTTCTTGAACTGGGGAGCCCAGAACTGGAACCAGTGCTCCAGATGGGGCCTCACCAGGGCAGAGTAGAGGGGGAGGATGACATCGCTCAACCTGCTGGTCCCACTCTTGATGCACCCCAGGAGACAACTGGCCTCCGTGGCCACAAGGGCACATTGCTGGCTCGTGGTCATCCTGTTGTCCACCAGGACTCACAGTTTTTTCCCTCAGAGCTGCTCTCCAGCGGGTCAGCCCCCAACCTGTGGGGGAGGTTATTCCTTCCCAGGTGCAGGACCCTACACTTGCCCTTGCTGAACTTCAACAAGGAGATGCCAACCATGGTGATGATGAAAGAGCTGCCCTCTGTGGCCCCCTTGCTGATTCCACACCGCCCAGGGCAAACCCCAGCTGCTAGAACCTTCCTACCCCCCAGCACCTTTGGGGTGCCCAGTCCCCCCAGCAAGGTGCAGGGCAGTGGAGTGGTTGCTGTGGAGCTCCCAGGGGTTTCTGCTTGGCGTTGACCCCTGGACAGGGACATGGGTGGGGGGACAAACAGCCCCCAGTGCTAACTGCTCTCCCAGGGCTGCTGCAAGTGCTGGTTTGAGGAACACTCTCAGCTCCTGAGGGCAGATGTTCTCAGAGCTTCCGTGGGTGCTGTTCCCACCAGGAGCCACATCCCACAGGTGGCAAGGGGACAAGACGAGCTTTTGTAGCCCTCCTGCTGGATTTAATTAGGATTTGCAATTAGGAGCAGCAGCAGGGAAGATTGGGACATGTGCCCACCATCCCCTACTGTGCTTGTCCTGCAGAGAGAGGTGCTGAGATGGACTTTCCCCCAGTGTGGTCTGGGTGGTGATGGTCCCAAACTGGTGAGGCAGAAACCCACCAGAGCCTCTCCTGGCAGAGCTGGATGTTCAGAGTCATCCTAGAGAGCTCCTGGAGTGGGTGCAGAGCAGCCCTTTTCCCCTTCCTGGCAGGCGGAAAGCAGCTGACTCCTGGTTCCCCAGCTCCCAGATGGAGCTGCATCCCTGGGACACGCTGCCCTGGGAAAGCAAAGCCACTATCTGTGTCCCCGAAGAGATTCCAGGTGCCAATTAACCCCAAAACGGGCATGAGAAGCACCAGCACTGCCCTCCTCAAGCCCAGGGCCAGGGGAGGAGGCCATGGACTCCGTCCCCACCGGTGCCAGCAGCAGTGCTTTCTCCAGGAGGTGGGATGAGGACAAGGCAGGAGCGGGGCTGGCAGAGAGCTCTGAAGTAGGACAGAGCACAGGAGCCACCCGCCCTCCCCAGGGCCCTTGGTGGCCTCCTACACCAGCAGGAGGTTGTGCTATTTAAATGTGGCGTTCCCAATTCCAGCTGCCACGCACAAGCCCCCTCTCATGGATAGTCCTGCCCTTCTGACATGTTGAGACCACCCCCTCTCCCATTAGATCTAGCTGGTTCGGTGGAAGCCTCCAAAATCCACCAGGCTTTTGGGCTCCCAGGCCCCACACAACTCCTGACGGGGGATGGAGGCTGTTTTCTCCAGCATGGCTCAGCCCTAAAAGCCTGGGGCACCCTTTTGTCACACAACCTGATTCTCACCCTCTGGGAAGAAACCTTCAGTTCCCAAACTCCTAAAATCCCCCCTTGCACCTGCCCTCAGGAGTCCTCTGCTGCTGAGGAACCAAAGCAGAGGGAGATGTGACAGCTCGTGGCCAGCATTGGAGAACCAACACCAGATACCTGCTGCCAGGCCCCTCCTCGGTGCTCAGTGCCACGTCAGGGCAGGGGACAGCCACCACCAAGCACCGACCACTCTGGGTATGATGGAGATCTGAGAGGGGCTCAGGAACCAACACCAGATACCTGCTGCCAGGCCCCTCCTCGGTGCTCAGTGCCACGTCAGGGCAGGGGACAGCCACCACCAAGCACCAACCATTCTGGGCATGATGGAGATACAAGAGGGGCTCAGGAGGAAGAGGACCTGAGAGCAGCAGAGGTGGTCACGGGCAGATGGGCTCCACCAGAGCCAGAGGTGCTTGGCCAGCACCTGGGGCACGGGCTTACAGCCCACGCCAGCACCGCACGAAAGAACTGCCGGGGCCTGGCTAGAGTTTTGTGGGATTTTTTTTTAATGGTTTTTTTTTTATTGTTTTTGTTGGGTTTGTTTTTTTTGTTTGGTGTTTTTTTTTTGTGGGTTTTTTTTTTTTTTTTTTTTTTTTTTTTTTTTTTTTTTTTGTTTTTTTTCCATACAGGCTAGTGTTGTACCCTTGGCTAAAGCTGCTGATTCTGCCACGAAAAAACTAGAAGAGGAAATGTCTCAGAGATGAAGTGGTTTCCCCCCTGTGTGTTACCTCCCCGCCTGCCGCCCCAGCAGCGCCGCCCGGGGCCGGCGTGCGCGGGAAACGCTCCCCCTAGGAAGGCTGAGCTGCAGCTACTCTGGTCTGACCCAGGAATGAAGAAGCCGAGAGTCCATTGAACATTGGGATTATTGTAGGGGTTTTTTTTGTTGTTGTTTGTTGCTGTTTGCTGTTGTGTTTTCCCTGTACAACCTGGCCTGAACGTGGAGTTTGGTCCACCCAGGGCAGCCCGTTAACCGTAGAGGTCGTCGTCATTGTCTTCGCTGTACACGTTGCCCCCGCTGCCACCTCCTGTGCCTTGGCTGGGACCAGCGCCGCCCTGGTTGCCCGAGGGGAACCTGAGTGCCGGGGTAGGGGAGGGGAGAGAAGAGACGCTGGTCAGAAGCCTCCTCACAGCTCAGCACCACCCCCTCCCTCCCGGACAACACCCCAGTGACAGGTAGGACAGGCAGGAGAAGCCTGTCACGCTGGGGAAAAGGGCTGATGGGCCTCAGGAGCAACAACAGAGCGGCTACAACCGACCTGCAGCACAGCCTACACCCGCCACGCTGCCCACCGGCTGCCTAAGGCACTGGGGACAACGGTGGGGAACAGCAGTGGAAGGCGTGTGTGTCACCCAGAACCCGTCAGAAAGCTGGCCGGGAGCCCTCCCTCCCCACGCCCCGCCATGGGTACCTGAAGCTGCCGAAGCCGCGGCTCTGCTGTAGGGTCTGTGCAAACATCTCGTATTTCCTGATGTCGTTGTCACTGACCGAGCGGCGAGCGAAGCGCATGGCCTCCTCAAAGTGGTCCCGGCGTATCTCGGGAACAGGGTCGTCCTCCTCCACTTCCTGCAGCGGGACAGAAGGGCCCAGGTGACCTCCGTGGCCGAATTCTGTGGCCCGTTGGCCACCTACACAGCCTTCCCTCCAGGCCAGGATGCTCCAGCGCCCGCCAAGGCAGGGGCTGGAGAGGGAGGCTGCGGCAGACGGTGGGTCGGGGCCACTCATCCACACCCAAGGATTACGGAGAGGAACGCATCGCGCTTCAGCCACCCCAGCAGAGGAAGCAATGGTGGGAGGGTGCCCCACTCACCATGGCAGAAGGGTTGGTCTGCCTCTCACGTTCTCGCCTGATCTCGCTCTCGATGGACTCGCGGATGGCCAGTTTGCAGGCGCGCTGGCAGATTTCCGTCAGGTCGGCCCCCGAGAAGCCGTTGGTCATCTTAGCTAGGAAATCCAGGTCGACATCCTAGTGAAAAGAAGACGAGAGAGGCCTCTCCTTAACACCTCGCAGCCCCAGGTGACACAGAGATGTCTCCAGGTCCCAGAGTACCAAGGTGCTGCCTCAACTTTGCCCGTTTTTGACAAGATGAGCTGTTAAAAGTTCTTGTTTCTGGGAAAAGTTAACTGCTCGGGAAGGAAGGCTACGCTCCCCACACACCGAGAAGCTGTGAATGCCTCTGAGCTTGTGGAGCTGGGACGATTCGCTCACGTTCTCAGTAGTAGGAGTCAAATGAAACTGTTTGACTGGACATGGGAACGGGGCACAACCAGACCTACAAAACCAACCTCTTCTTCTTCCTCCTCCTTCTCCTCAACTGGGAGGGCACTACTGCAGCAGCCTCCCGCAGTTGAAGGAGGTACCCCCAACAGTATCGTCAAAGCTAGGCTTGGCACAACAAGGCTTGAGGTCTCACTGGATCTGTGCTTTTCTCTGATAACTATCAGCTGCATGATTGCCAGCTCCCTAGACAAGGGACACAGCTCTTGCCTAGAACAGAGTTCAGCAACAATTAACTGCAGCGCTTCCTCTTCAGTCTTCCTTTCCCGCCCCCATGTTCTACATTGACTTTTCTTTCAGAGTACAAGAATCGTTCCCACCTCACCTTAGCAGGCTTTCCTGTTCCCCCACCGTGGGCAGGACTCCACTACATGACAAAGACCCACTGTGCTCACACCCAGCTTTTCAGTGACACCCAGCTCAGGCCTCCCCCCACCCCTTCATTTCCACCCTTCAGGGACTGAAGGTTTCTCAGCTCCTTAGCCAGTGGGGCAGCCACCAGCCCTCTGCTCTGTTCCCAGTTTGTGAGAAGCACATGCAGCACACAGTCAGGGTGCAGGTCCTACCTTGGCAACTGGCGACTTCCTCAGGTTGGCCTTGAGAATAGCAACCCGGGACTTCTCATCAGGCAGGGGGATGTAGATGAGTTGATCCAGGCGGCCAGGGCGCAAGATGGCTGGGTCAATGATGTCTGGCCTGTTGGTGGCACCGATGATGAAGACATTCTTCTTGGTGGACATACCGTCCATCTCTGTCAGGATCTGGTTGATGACACGGTCTGCAGCACCACCGCCGTCACCGATATTCCCACCTCGAGCCTTTGCGATGGAGTCCAGCTCATCAAAGAAGAGCACACAAGGGGCTGCCTGGCGTGCCTGCAAGAAGCAAATGTGAACAATTACTCCGTGTTAATACCACCGGATGACCATTGATTTCATACTAAGTCTCCCCTACCATTAATGCAGCTCAGAGGAGGACCAGACCACTGCTGCTGCCAGGAGAGCTTGGAGGAGCTGCTCCAGACCAGTCTCCGGCCACACAAGCCCTCGGTTACACTCTCCTCAACAAGCTGAATTCCCCCAAAGCTGGATCACTGTGAACCAGGGACAAGGTTGGTAACTATCATGTGTGGAGGGAAAGCTGGAGCCAATTTGCCTGGACTAGAACTCTCCCTGCAGGACCTGGGGATGTCACTTGGGAGCCAGACCTTTCTTTGAGGTGTGCAGTGAAAGGATGAAAGACCGCAGGCACAGACAGCTGCAAACAAGCTTCCAGTTAGAAACGAGGGGGAAAAAAATAATCTTCACAGTGAGAGAGCTCAAACGCTAGCACAGAGACCCAGAGAGGTCAGGGACTCTCCTGAGCTCAAACACCAGCACACAGACACAGAGAGGTCAGGGACTCTCCTGAGCTCAAACACTAGCACACAGACACAGAGAGGTCAGGGACTCTCCTGAGCTCAAACACCAGCACACAGACACAGAGAGGTCAGGGACTCTCCCGAGCTCAAACACCAGCACACAGACACAGAGAGGTCAGGGATGCTCCACCCTCAGCACATGTTCAGAAGAGGAGGCACTGTGCAACCTGATCGCATGTCCAAGTTATCTCCCTGCCCTGAACAAACATCTGGCCTCGATGGCCTCCAAGGTTCCTTCCCAAGGTAAATTTTTCTCTCTCAGTCTCCTTCCAACTTTGTTCTGTCAGCACATTCCCTGACCCCCAGTATCATCCATGCAGATTCCTCCTGGGACAGGAAGCGACACTATTTACAGGGCAGTAGGAGCCACCTCCTTTCTAATCCATGTGTGGTGTAGGTCAAGAACCCACAGGATGTTTTGAACATCTGTAGAGGGTGATGGCTAATGAGGTGTCAAGATAAGTTTTCAGGGATGTGAAGAACATCCTATGCATCCTAACGTGAGCCTCACTGCTAAGGCACTGGGGCATTTATCATCCTGTAACAACAGGAAAAAACAGTTCAAACAGTTATGCTGCCGAAAAAGATTAATTTCCTAACATCAGGAAAGCAGCCCCTGCTCTCAGTGCAAGAGGGACAAAACCACAGAAGACATGAAAAAGAGCCAGGCCAGTAAGACAGACACAGTGGAGACCAAGTTCTGGGCGTACCTGAGCACAAACAGAGCACAGGGAGTAGAAGAGACACTTACCTTGTCAAAGATCTCGCGCACGTTGGCTTCAGACTCGCCAAACCACATGGTGAGCAATTCTGGCCCCTTGATGGAAATGAAGTTTGCCTGGCATTCGTTGGCAATGGCTTTGGCCAGCAGTGTCTTGCCACAACCAGGTGGCCCATAGAACAGAACCCCTTTTGATGGGGTCATACCAAATTTGAGGAACTTGTCTGGGTGCTCCACAGGATACTGAAGGAGAACAACACAAACAAACAAAGACCTCTCGTGATGAGCCAGAACAGGTTCTTGCCTTAGAATCACAGAACAGTTTGGGTGGGAAGGGACATTCAGAGATCATCTAGTTAAGCCCCTCTGCCACAGGCAGGGACATCTTAGGTCAGTTTTGTTTCTCCTCCTACCAGAAACGCTACCTGAGATTTCTGGTGGGTTAAACACAAGATCCTGACTCCTCAGTGCCACTGGATACTGTTTTGAAAAGCACCACAGCTAAACTGGGAAGCTGCCTTACACAACCTGTTCACCTCTGAGAACTAAGCACCAGTTCAGGCAGTTTTCCAGCACGCTTAACCCCAGCTTCACTCTGCTCTGCAGAAGCAAAACGGAACAGCTCATTATCTAACCGATTGGCTCCGCTCTCCAGAGACAGTCAAGGTGCCTGATGTGAGCGTTTATCCTCAGCAACGAGGTCAGAGATGGGCCACGATTTTAACATCAGAAAATTAGGCTGAAAATTAGATTCTTTTGTTCACAAGATGGGATGTTTCTACAGCGCCAGCTGAAAGCGGGCACATTCCAAACTCCAGCCATCCCAATGCAGCCGCCATGAGTTTCCAGATGGTTCGTAACGTTCTGTCCCAGTCTTCACCTCCGCAGAAGGCTTCACAATTACCTCTCAGCTGTGCCTGTGCTAATGCTGATGGGAAGCTCTTCAGGGGCTCTCTGTGTGAGAATCTTCATCCGCTTTCTGGCACATAAAGCCATCACGTAAGTGGGTTCTCAGCAGTGGTGCCACTGCTGGTCTCCATGTAAAAGCAACAGAACTGCTGCCGTTTCCGCAAGTAGCACAACACCCACCCAGGATGACACTGTGGACTCAGCTAACGGAAAGCCTGCTGCTGCTTCCCAGCACCTTCCTCTCCAAGTTCACTAAGGTGGAACAGCACGGTATCTTTACTCCAATTACAAGCAATTACCAAAATACCAAGCAAAAATCTCTGCCTTTACTCTGTTCACAGCCCAAATGGGAACCTGAAGCTGTTCTGAATTTTATTACTATAATAATTTTTTCAAGCTGTTTAGGCAAAAAAACCTATTGGAAACCCTTACCTGTACAAGCTCCTGGAGCTCTCTCTTTACATCTTCTAGGCCACCAATATCTTCCCAGGTAACTTGGGGCACCTCCACCACAGTCTCCCGAAGAGCAGAAGGGTTGCTCTGGCTCAGAGCCCACTGTCGTTAGAAGAAACAGCATGACATTAATTCTGACACATTGTTAGAATAGCAAGTTCTAGCACACTTGCTTCAGACAATCAATTAAGGCATTACACTCAAAAGAAAGAAGGACACTCCTGCATTACCCTGAAGTCATCCATTGTCACAGCCAGAGAGTTCATCACTTCAGCATCAATGGTTTCATCTTCTAGGTCTATGAGATCCATCTTCTTTCTGATAGCCTGAAGAGCAGCTTCTGAGCAAAGAGCAGCCAAGTCAGCACCAACATGGCCATGGGTCTCGTTTGCCACCTGAAAGCAGAGCACTGACTATGACTCACAGGTATACAAGCAAGCGTTCCGCAAGGGCAGCACACGCTCTGGTCACTCACTAGGAAGCACAACAAAAGCTCTGGAGGACAGGAGATCAAGACAAATGCTACCACATATTTAACAAGCAAAGACACTGCTGTGTCACCTCCTGCTTGAGATCAAAGCTGCAACGAGAATTCAGACAGTGTGCAGAACGAGAACCCTGAGGACTGTAGTTCCTCACTCAGGACAGAGATTGCAGGAAACATCCAGGTTACACATGGTGTCCAGTGTCCCCACAATGCTCACCCAGCTCTGTGTGAGCTGTTCCAGGCTTGCTTTATTTTTAAAGAGAATGCCACAGAAAACAATCCCAGAAGGACAGTGGCAAGGCACTTCCAGGCTGGACTGAAACACATTTCTTTGGTTTAGCCAAGCCACTCCTACCTAGTGAGTGAGGATTTTTGGTCACTGGTAAACCACTCAGAAGAAAGCTCAGACATCACTCACTGACCCAGTTTCATGCTGTCCTAAATGAGCACCTACCTTTATGCGCTCAAGCTTTAAGAACTCTTCCACTACAAAATAGAGCACCAGGAACTGCCTGTCTGCCGAGACAACCTTTCCTGATAGCACATTGCTCACCTGTTCCAGATCCACATCATCAGCCAGTTTCATATTTTTCGTGTGGATCTGCAGGATCTCCAGGCGCCCGGTGGCATCTGGGATACCAATATCCACCTCTCTGTCAAAACGACCTGGGGAGCAGAAAACACACAGTGAGCTGCTGACTCTGGGAACTAGAGGAGCTGCAGTCGCTGCCCTCCTCTGACTGAACAACACAACGACAAGCCACAAACACATACAATTTCAGAAATTGCCAGAGCTTTGGGTTTCTCCGCAGCATCTGTCAGCACAGAAGCAGAGTCAGACCAGATAGGGAAGAAAGGCAAAAGCCACTTAGGGAAAGTGAGACTACTGTATTAACTAGAGTTCAGGATTATACAACACAGAGGGTTGCTGGTTTAGTAACTTTTTCTGAACCTCATTTTTAAGAAAATACGCTGCCCTGAACCAACATACCGTGACATTTTTGTTTATTTCTACCTTTCTGTACTCATCACAGTGGTCCGCAAATACTGAAAGATTTAACTTCTCACAACTTTCACTGCAGCACCCAAGTGGTGAAAAATACGAATTGCCCCAGTATCTGGAGAGACAGGAAACCTAGATATTACTGCAATATTAACTAAGGTACATACACCTATCATTTGCCTCTAGCCAGAGCTGTGCATTCAAATGCCTTGCTAGACATTTATGAGGCCATTCTCCCCTGCACGCTTGGCTGGTTTCCTATTTCAGAGCTGGCCAAAATACACCAGGCATTCGATCACACTGCAAGGTTTCAAAAACCTGTATCTCAGAAATGGACTTCTTTCTCAGTAAAAGAGAAACCAGACAATGCAGAGCCTTCCGCAACTGAAGGCATGAACGTCCCTTTAAGCATTTATTCCTCCAGTGTGTCCTGAAACAGCTTCACCTAACAGAGGCTAGCACAATTTTCCACCTCAAAGCATTTTTTTTTTGTTTCTACAAGTTCTAACCTAATAGGCCTAGAATTGCATTTCAAACAAGCAGCTGGAGACAAGTCAATTGTTTATGTAACACACAGAAGAGGTTCAATATTAATTTCTGCCCAATCCTTCCAGTCCTGTAACAAAGTATGTGACACACAAGAAGGAGAGTGGAGTGGTGGTTACCGAATCGCCTGAGTGCTGGGTCGATGCTGTTCGGTCTGTTGGTAGCTGCCATAACGATCACGTGCGCTCTCTGCTTCAGTCCATCCATAAGAGTCAAGAGCTGAGACACAATGCGACGTTCCACCTCTCCGTGTGTCTATGCAGAGAGGAAGCAGCCGTCAAACCAAGAGCTCTAGGGCACAGCACAGGACCTAGTACCGCACCAGAGCCGACAGACAAGACAGCCACACACTGTTAAGAAACATCATGAACTATATCTGGTTCTCCTCACGTCCAGCTGAAATCAGGCATTAAGAAGGGCTTTACCCTGCAGTCAAAGGCAGAGGTTCACACCGGCTGCTACCAAAAAGGACATACTTCTGTATGTTCTACAGGCTTTCTTTACCTTCTCTCTCTTAGGAGCAATGGCATCCAGTTCATCAATGAAGATGATGGCAGGAGCATTCTTCTCTGCTTCTTCAAAGGCTTTTCTCAGGTTGCTCTCAGACTCACCAGCCAGCTTGCTCATGATCTCAGGACCTGAAAAACAGCGGCACTGTGGCACCCAGAAGAGAGGGAGCTAGCCCCAAGGCATGCAGATGAAATTCTTTTTAGCACAGCATTCAAATGGGAGAATCTATATTTCAAGCCAAAGCAAACACTATCAACCGAGTTTACTAGATTTGCAGCTGAACGGGCAAGAACAGCATGAGGAATCAGGCTCTATCGTTATTCTGGTGTGGTTTTCGTTTACTCTAATAGTATGCAGCACTAGTCAATGAGCTACCTTTAGCTGTCTCTTTCCTTACCCTATTTCACACTTGGTGAGCTTCTCTGTAATGTGCCACCACACACTGTTAATGCCAGTCCTTGCTTGCAAGAGAAGCAATCAAATTATATGGTGATGAATTATCAGGGTAGGGAAGGAAAAAGCTGCAAGATACCGAAGCTGTCTGTAGCTTAAGTTATGCAGGTTTACATTTACCTCCGTAAAACCCTGTCAATGAGTTTAAAAAAACCCAACAAAACAAACAAAAAAAAACCCAAATCCCATCTCCTCTCAAAGAATAAAAAAAACCCCAAAAATGTGTAAGCACATCAATCCCAGAAGAGATGCACTCCCCTGAGATCAGCAGTTGCTGAACACTCCTGCAGGCTTACAGATGTATTCTGCTTTCACAGATTTTTCCATGATGCTGGTGGGAGTGGTAATGAAGGCTACGCTTCTAAAAGAGCCAAGAAAAAGAAACCTGATGCTCAGGAGTGCAAAGCTGACTTAAAGTTCTCCAGCTGCAGAGCCACTGGTGCGGGCAGGTACTAGGAGTGTTTCACTAGAGGTAACTCACCAGTTCGTACCAGCTCTGTCTACAACACTGTCAGCAGCTCAAGGCTTGGGACCAGCAGACAGAGAACGCACCGGCTCTGACAACGTTATTTTTATTATGCAATACAAGTGTCTACAGAAACGGCTGGTTCATTAGCATGCAGTGACAGCTTCCACACACTTAGGATGTACTTGACATGGGTGACATATGATTAAATCCAACCCCTTTACGTCTCGTATCTTGAGATACGAAGCCTTCCCTGCTGCTGGTCACCGCTATCCTGTGCTATACACTCCTTTGCTGTTGTCTTCATGGCTCTATGTGATTGAAATCAGAAAAGCAAAGCAAGGCTCTTTCAGTACAAATGTTCAGTTATTCCAGCACTGACTGTAAAATGGGACAGAAAAGCAGCAGAATTTGGTCCTTACTGGACATAAACCGGTAACCATCTCAGCTGCTGCAGGGGAGAGTTATCAGCAGGAGGTTCTGCCACTTGTAGCTAAGTCCCAAGGTACTCATTACAGTTTTCGGGAAAATTCCTCCCAATTAATGTTAACATGCAACTAAATAGTTCTTATGCTTCACTTGAGGGGAAAGAGAAGTCCACAGACCAGCTGCTGTCCTGAATGGAACACGATGGCAGCAACTAAAACAAGTGTCCTGCACCCATATACTTAGAATAATCTCAGCACTTCACTACCAGCTCTGCCCTCACCAACATAAATGAAGACCCAGACAGACAGACTCTTAAGTTTCTGCATCACAGATCTGTCTTCCAGCCACCCTGCTACAACACAGTCAAGCTCAAGGGAAGTGCCACTACAGATGCTTCCACACAAATAGTCTGCAAATGTCCCCAGAGGCACACTTGAAAGAGGTAAGGAAGGATGTGAAGAAGACAACATGGCTCTACAAGTCCTGTTAACACTATTCATTACCATAAGGTGGATGAGTGGATGGATGAATGAGCACACAGCAGATCTGGGGTCAAAGCAGCCACAAAACTTACCGTTGATCAGGAAGAAGAAAGCCCCCGTTTCATTAGCCACTGCTCGGGCAATCAGTGTTTTACCAGTGCCAGGAGGACCGTACAGCAGGATCCCACGTGGAGGCTAAGCACAAAGGCAAGGGACTTAGGTGGTGAGCCAGTACCTGAATGCCTAAGTAGCTTCAGAGTGAAATTGTAAGCATCCAGTCCAAAGCTGTGATCCAAACACATGTAACAGCTGCCATCCCAGGATTGCTATCAACACCCTTACTACTTCGTATGGCACATAAACAAAAAGCTTGCCAGTAACTGACAGCGCTGATTCAAAGCATCGCTCCGCTTTAAAACTGGCCATACTTCAGTCTGTGTCTGGAACACGTAAGGAAACACTTTCCTAACACCAGCATGAAAAAAAGCCCCACAAATTACTTATTGCCCCCACCAGTGCCTGATAAACCTCTGAGATCAAGAGCCGTCTGCAAGGGCAGCCCACTCACACACACGGGGACTTACCTTCACCCCTATGGCCTTGAAGAGCGCGGGGTGTCGGAGTGGAAGTTCCACCATCTCTTTGATCTGAGCCAGCTGCTTCCGGCAGCCACCAATGTCATCATAGCCCACTTCATTCAGTGACTCCTCTTCATCCTATCCGGAAGAAATACATTAAACAGCAAGTGAAAACAATAGTTCAACACCTCCCAGTCTAGGGAAACCAGCAATATGGGTTTTTGCTCATAGCCACTTCTTTGCTGTCTTGCAATTCTCACTTTCAAGTCTTCCTGGAGTCTCCTACGATTTCTCTTAGCTCTGTCTTCCCAGACATACAAATGCAACTGCATGCACGTACCTAGACCTGAAGACTCACTGAAGCCCACTCTCTTGAATGACACAGCCTTTGCTGGTCAGGTTCCCTACAGACTTGAGTGCCTAACAAGCTCTGTGACCCTCTGATGTCTAACACAGACAGCAACAGACAACGAAGCTCGGAATAAAATACACTTATGTAACTGTAAGTGATACCTCTAACTACTTGACATATTCTAGCTATCACATATCAGATGTGCCGTTGTCGTTAGGATTGACTCAAATTAAGAGAGGATGTTAAGATGCAGACAGATAAGATCAACTGCAATCAACTCTTCCAGTACAGCTCTACAGCATCCATTCATTTGGCTGTCCAAACCTCTGCTGGCCTTAATTATCTATAAAACTGTACCACACTAAAGTAATAAAATAACACAGCCTGGAACGTCGGAGGGGCTCAGCCCAAGCCCCACAAACAGGAATGACTACCTCAAGCAGGTCATCAGGATCTGGCTCCATCAAGCACTGAAGGTCTCCAGGTCTGGAGATTGTTGCACTCTGGGCCCTGCTCCAGGGCTGGAGGAAACCTTTTTCCTAGTGTCTACTGGGAATTTCCCTTGATCCAGTTTATGTCACTGCCTCTAGTCCTGTCCCAGGGCACAGCTCTCAGAAGAGCCTGATCATCTATCCCTTCCCATCAGACAGCTGCCAGTAAGCCTGCCTTTTTGCCTTCCTTTCTCCAGGGTCCATCATCCACCTCTCCCAGATCCTCCTCATTCACTCTGACCTCTAGCATACCATGGTTTTGGTGTCCTTGGCTGAACTTGCCCCTCTCTGCATCTGCTGTGTCCTCAGAGCCCAAACTGGACTCATCCAATGCCCAGACATAGTCTCACAGGCATCACACGGAGGAGAATTTTTCAAAAAGCAGCTAACTACAAACCATCACTCACATGGATTTGCAAGCACTTTATGCAACCACCTTAGCTCATTTCTCTAATAGTAAGGTGGCCAAGACCTTGCAGGGAAGCCACTCAGGCTGACTCAAGCTTGGAATACTCAAGTCTAGATACCTTAAAGGACTGGGGAAATTTTTATTATTTTTTTTTAAATCAACTATTTTGAGATTTCAAAGTTTTCCATGAAAAAGCACTAACTGCTTTCTCTTCAGGGAGCATGAAATTTACCAACTTTGTAAGCTCTCCCTGCTATGGATCAAGGGAACTCTGGAACTAAATCCAGCATGAGTTATCTGGAAGCAGATGCAGAAACAGCTGCTGCCAAAACATGGCAACTCCCGAGCAAACCTACGCACTGGTGCTATCTCAGCGTATGAGGAAGGACACTGGGAGCACATTTCCCTGACTACCTTCAGCAGCATCTTGTCTCCAGAAAAAGAAGTTTCTAACCACTACGTTCAATACACAAAATGCCAGAACACGAACTGCAAACACTGCTGCTCTCAAGAACTGCCACGGAAGCAGATTTTGGACACAGGGGATTCAGCAGGAGAACCAGGTGGCAGGATTCTACTCACCTCTCGTTTGATGGGTTCTCCTTCACAATGGATCACCGTGTCTGGAGCCACTATGCAGTATGGACTTGGATCTGTCTCCACCACTTTGAACTCCACTGCACGCATCCCTCCACGCACCAAGAAAATGTCACCTGTAAAACCACATATTTTAATAATCTGCTGCAAAATGTTGACCCTTGTACCACCAGCAGCCCCTGAGCACAAGGAAGCGAGTTACAGGCACACACTGCTGGCATTCTTAACACTGCCCTGCTTTTTGATCTGCGGGGCTGAATGTACTCTGACTACTCAAGCATGGTTTAGATCCACGGCAGCTTAAGTTCTCATATTTCATCCAGTAACAAACAATAGAAAACCATACCCTGGCTAAACACAAAACACAAAGGCAAGGAATCACATTTCTTTTCCATTCAGTTTCAATTTAACACTTCTGAGACAGGCAAAAAGCTCTAACTTTATAAAAATTTATTTTGAAATTATTGTAACTAGTTGTTACTAGTTACAGCTGGCTGTCTCCAGAAGAATAACTGCACTAAGACTCCTGGCTAAACTGGGCTACAGAAGCTGAATAACCAACATGTGTTTGTACTGTATTAGGACCTATTTGTTCTAGCAGAAGTGCTACTAGTACAAGTCTGAATGTGCATTTAGTTTTCTAAGCACTCTCCCAGTTATTAATCAAATTATTTAGAAGTGAAATTTAGTCAGGGTGCTAGGTGGTATATCCAACCAATCAATTAATATGTGGGCAATTCCCCAGTCCCATTAAGTAGTTCTAACTTAGTTTGATGAGATTTTCTTCTGTGTTCTACCTGAGCCTTTTCTGACGCTCTATCTCGTGTACCAAAAACACACAGGAGAACTACCAAGCTGCTCTGCCAGCCAGCAGCAGCAATCATCCTTTCTTCTGAAGATCAAGGCAAAACTAAATCAGCACCAGCAAACATAGCTGTACAGCCGTCAGTCTAACGTTTCGTGGGAATCTGTGCAAGCTCCTAGAAATTATCTTTGTTTAGACTCGGGACTAGCACACACTGGCTGCCACCAGGACTTCAACAACAGGAGCTATTACCTTTCCTGATGGGTCTATATGCTTCCAGGAAATATGGCTTGAGATAGACCTCAAACAGATTCCCTGTGATCCCTTCTACCGTGTCATCAATTGGCAGCACGTGGATACGTTTGCCATATTTCACATCTGGGCAAGGCTGGATGCTGCAAAAGAAAAAAAAACTCCAGTTAGCCATAACATGCTGGACTTACATGGAAAAGGCAGTGATGCCCCTTTCCCAGGCCAGTACAAATGCCAAAAAGAACCCTCCAAAGCCCTGATGACACTTCCCATCTGCATAAGTACAACTCAATACTGACAAGGCAAAAATCATGCCCATCAAGGGATAGTCTTTGCAACATACACTTTTCTTCACCCCTCCCAGCCCTGTCCAAGACTGCTGGGGAGTTTTGTACTTTCTTCCTAGTCCTTGCTCTCCTGTAGACCCCCTTGCCACCCCTAAAGCACATTCCTAAAGTTACTAAAGACATGTGAGAGTCACAAGCTAACTTTCGGTTCAACAAGGAGCTACTGCTGAACCAACTGAGAAAAAAAAGGAGCTGGAGGAACCTCTTAGTTCCTTCCTCACTCTCTCGTAACGTACTGCTACTACAGAGACCAGAGCCCCCATTGTTGATAATCCCAATGCTGAGCAAAGGCTCTTGCAATACCAACCAGGGTAACCAGCTTACAGCCAGGTGTCTCTCAGTCCTGCTTTGTGGAAGCTGACGTTTAGGTCTGAAGGCTCTTTCCCCCTTTTCTAAATAAACACTTCAACTATGATTTTACTGTGTAGGCCACCAGCCTACTGTGGCAACAGCTCAGAATATCAAGCTGCAGCACGAAGTTCAGCCTGGCTTTGCCAGTGAAGAAAAGGCAACGTGGGACCGCAGCTGAGCACACAACTTTTCATACATGGCTTTGCTCAAGACTCTTTAAAGATTCTTCCACCACATGCTTTACAGAGCAGACACAGCAGAAAGGCAAAGGAAAAGACAGGTTGCCCTAGAAGAAGAACAGATGACGGACCACAGGCAGGAAGCAATTAGAGCATGAGCTGCATTTTGGCAGAAGTCAGGACAGAGAAAGCAACAAAACTGCTAAAGAGCAGCAAGAAAACTTTGAGGGCAAGAGATGTGAAAATTCTGTGACCTTTGCAATAAAGATACAACAAGTAATGCATCTGGAAGGCGGAGAACCACTACAGACACAGCCCCAGAAGAGAAGGGGAGAGCACAGATTGAACAGACTGGCTCAAAGCCCTGCTTCATTCCAACTACAGTGGTGTTTAAAAACCACTTGCATTTTTCTAGCGGTAGAGGGATGGGTGGAACAGCCTCATTGCCCTCTTCTTACAAAGTTTGCATAAAACACGTTTTTCATTTAGAGATTTCTCCAGATACCACCCCAGGAAGTCTAGTGTCAGAAATCAGGCTCCAATTTCTCTTGAAGATGCAAGATATTCCAGATTAGGAAGACACTCTGGAGGAGGATGTGTCTGCCCTCCCACATTTAAGCCTGAAAATTTTTATGTTTAAGAACTGTTCACATGTATTTTCCACCACAGAATGGAACCTGTCTCCCATAAGCCAAGATGTATACCTCAATGATTTCCCAATTCTTTCTGCAAGCACTGCACAAGAAAATCCATGCCACACTTTTAAAGCATTCCTAATTTTCAAGTTATTTTTATAGAAAAAATCGGAATATACAGCTCCTTTGGAGATTTTTAATCTTGCTATATGACTGCTTCAAGGTTTTGTCACTCCTTTCTAGCAAGTTTTAAATTCTTTTTCCATAGGGCATCTTAGATGCTGTGAGCTCACCTGCAACATTGCTTAACGCCCCCCAGAGTTAACACGGTGGACATTGAAAATTCAGGTAAGAAAAATTGACAAGTTCACCTGGCAATGTAAATCTGGGAAGGTGACTGTGACAGCAGTGAGACAACTGAATCGCTCAATTCAATGGCAGGACCTGGGCTTGTAAACGTCCTGAAGAGACTTCCAAGGATTTTTAGCATAGTTTTTTTAGCATTAACCTGAATGTGCACAGAGCCAGAGCCACAAGCAGAAGTAAGCAGAGGTCCCCAGTGTAAGACACACTCTGCACCATGTTTCTGTGACCTGCTCTGGAAGACGTAAGCATGCCTCCTCCAGATGCTGCCTCTGCCACTGACTCACTCAACTCAAAGCCAGCGCACACATTATTTAGGCAACCCAGGGATGTGCAACAGTCAGCAAGTGAGTCCTCACCTGATCACGTCACCCAGGCGCACTCTCAGGTTGTTGCGAACAACCCTATTCATGCGGATCTTCTCATCTGAGCAGGTGTCATCTGACAGGACGATGCAGACTGCCTCTCTCCTCTTCTTCCCTTTTAGCAGAACAGTGTCTCCTCTGAACAACTGCAACTCGTCCATTTTTGCCTACAAGCAGTAACAGCATTAGAACAAAACAAGAATTCGAGCATTTGAAGGAGAGTTACTTGACTTGGGAGAATTACACCTTGAAAGTGACGTACTAAATCCCTAAGGACAGAGGCTCCCACTACACTTGTCAAGAGCTAGTGCTCGAGCCAGACAAAGGCAGAAGTTCAAGTGAAGCCTACAAACTGAGAATCAAATACATCTTATCATGGAAGGGCGTTAGGAAACGAGACAACCCTTCCTTACTCACCACAGCTGCAGCTTGTGACACGAATACTTAGATTCACCTTGCAAAGTTACATTTCGAGTGAATGCGCAGCCACAGCTTGCAAATTAGCAGATTAAATGCTCTACTTGTACAGATGACGCACCTGGGACAGTGACACAACACTGTTGTCTTCATTGATGGCTTCATCAACAATTAACCGATTGGGCCTGTTCTTCTGCTTCAGAATAGCAGTCGATAAGTCATCTGCTTTAGAACTAGAGATGAAAAGAAGAAGTTATGAGGCTGAGTGATACTGGTCCCCGCTTTCCAGCCACCCCCCTGTTTTCATCTCCATTTTCTACAGATTTCATTGTTGCCTTGTCTTTCAGAAGCTATACTTGTTTGTAAGACAAAGAACATTTTTCCCAGGCACCAGCTGCAGGAGTTCAACGTACAATGTTTTCTGCCAGTAAGTATAACTACTTTACTAGCCTCAAATGGAAATAGCTACAAAGCCATCTATGAAAAGAAGTGGTCTGTGAGATGTTGCTGACTGTAAGATGTTTCTCCTAAAAGAATTAGTCAGACTCATCTGAAATCACATGTAACCACTGCCATCGAAACAAAAGTTCAAGTCTATTTGGTGTCAAATCCCAGATAAATAGGGGAATTAAAGGACAATGCTGCAGCTCCCCTGACAGGAAGAGTTGTAAGAGTTTAGCCTGTCGAGGCCTATTAGTTAAATCTAGCAAGCCAGTAGAAATATTCAAGTGCTCATGAAAAAGGGGGTTTTCTTTTTAGGATATAAGCACCTTTCACAGGAACCACTGCAGCTCTAGCACAGTATACCACAACAATCATGCCAAGATAAAATTGTTTGACTTATCAGAACGTAGCATCAAACAGCAGAGAAACAGAAGAAAGGCAGATTAAGTCATTTCCTTCAAAATCTAATTCGCAGCAAGTAATTCACTCGGTGAAAGAAAGATGAATTTGAAACAAAAGATTCCCAAGAAGCTCTTGGGAGCTGCCAAAACAGTAGCAGACTGTTGTAACTCCCTCAGTGGGTGCCTCACTACTTTCTCCACGTATTCCAGATGTGCTAATGACTAAGGTTGGAACAGAAAAGATTGCACAATTTGGTTTCGTTCTGGCAAAAGAAGGAGTATACAGTCTTCCTTTGTCCTGAGCAAGCAGCCAGCACCAGCAAAGAGTAGGGAGCTTTGTGCACAACAATCTTGGCCGTACACTTTGGCTCCATTTCGCTCTTTTAGGGACAAAATAACCAGAAGGTATCACTTGAGTGGAAGCAGCAGAGCAAGCAGCTACACAGCACAAACGCAGACTGTGGCAGCGCAGAAACACTTGGCACTCTCAGGCTGTTTTAAAAGTAAATCAGAGAAGGGTGAGATGCCTACAGTGGGACGTGACCCCTGATCCCCCCACACCCCTCAAGACTGAGGTTCTTCCAAGACAGGCTATCTGGTGTTGGCTCCTTTCTCCAACACTTAAAAGAGGGAAAAACACCACGCAAGCCTACGAGGGAGGCCAGATTGTTTCCAAGAGATTTTCAGTCAGCCTCAGATAAGCCCTGGTAGCATAGCAAACATATTGGAAATGAGACACAACATTCTTTTAAGTGAACAAAAGGAGGAGCTGTCAAGCGTGTCTTTCCTGGACCGCCAGCACTGGGAAACTTGTGTTTTTCCACTCTTCTTTGAAGAGTGCAAGAGGTAAGAAATCAACAACTATCCCTTTCNAAAAAAAAAAAAAGGCAGAAGAAAGGCTGCTGGATACTGGATACACGCTGGAAGGAGCTCATGAACTCCATCTCAAAGCTAAAATGTGGTCTGGATAGAGTCCTAAAAGATCTGAGATTTCCAGGAAAACTGAGAGAACAGTAAGAGAACTGAACCAATACACTGTCAGGCCAGACAGGATCTTGTAGTAAAAACACTGGATAAAACCACCAACCTGATTATAAGGACTTTTCCTGGACACTGGAGACTAATTTAGTAGGTAGATTTTAAAATTTGAGCTAAGGGACACCAGAAAGAAACAATACTCTTTTTTAGCCTGTTCAAAGTGTGAATGTAACTCACACCCCTCTGCACATGAGAGGTGGATCCAAAGCCCTTTTGATAAAAAACTGCTGCCAGGCTTTTGCCACCTAGACTGTCACTGAAGCTGCGTGGCTGTCCCTTGGGATGCAGAGACTGCCCTGCAGCCTCAAACACAGTCTGGGACACAAGATAAAAATAAACAGAAGGGAGACGGGGCAGCAAGTGGAAGCTTTCGAACCAAAACCATCAATGCACCAGAAGCTGTATGAATCTGGAAAGAAAGTTCAGATAGCTGCTGACACACAGCAGTGCTGAAGAGCACAGCAAGAAGTCCGTTTGATTTTGCTGAGTGTGAGGAAAAAAGTTTTAGTACCAAAGAACTGAATCTACAGTTTCCTAAGTAAGAAGGGAGGGCTGGATCAATGCTGTCAGTACCTTACTGCACTTAAAGAAATCAAAAAGCTTGGAGGCACTAAAAATGGAATAAACGTCTCCAAGAAACAGCATGGAGGCATCGAAATGCACAGGATCAGCTTCGGTTATCTGCCCTGACAGTTCTGCAGATAAAGAAACAAAGGTTTTACGAAATTACATGTCAGCTACAGAGGAAAGTGATGTTATTTCCCCTACAGACAATGATAAGGACTTTGAGAGACAAGGGCCACCCCTCTTCCAGTAGCAATTTAGAATATTGTTATCTTCAACATTTGCCCATACTGTATCTCTCCTGGGGTTCCTCATGCTACAGCCAAGATGATAGAGCAAAATATGCCCGTGCATCTCAACCATGCTCAGACTATCCCCAGCATCTCTGCATCAGGGAAGGAGAGCTTGAATAGAAAGCACCAAGCAGTACAGCCTAAGGCATGGGCTCGGGCCCTCTCCTGCCAACTTTGCATGCTGGTAAACTTTGGCAAAGGGCAAGACAGACAGCTAACCTACGTAATTTTTAAAGCTCCTCAACGAGCCTCCCGTCAGCGAGAGCCCGGTGCAAATCCTCTAGATCACATCCCCTACTCTCCCCTTTTGTCAGTTCCCTCACACACTTCCTCTCTCGCTCCTTTCCTTCACTGACTCAACAAGGAGATAAACTGAACACAAAATGTAGCTTTAAAGCTGTTTTGGAATTAAAAGGAAATCCAAAGCCTGCATCAAGCCCGCCCCTAGACAGAGGCCAGAAGTGAGGACATAATCCCCAGCACTGCTAATGGACAAGCTTGCATAAAAGGCATAAGACATCAATAAAATTGAAGTAAATATGTACTAGCCCTAATTACCAAAAATAAATGAGTTTCCATTCTCAGCCCCCTCTTCTCTCTCAGTAAAGCAGTCCAACAGCCCCATCTGACATAGGGAAGGAGTGTGAGGAGGGGGCCTTTTTATCACTTACACCTCTTCAACGTTTTTGTGTGTCACAGCTCCCCTCATTCAGCACATGGTAACACCCAGAGGCTACTCATTATGGTGGACGGTACGAAGAGCAAGAGCAGAAAGTAATTACCAGTTAGTGATTCTTCCAGAAATGACCACCAACCCTCAAAACCCCACCGAAACTAGGGAAATAAGTTCCTCCTGCAAGTCTATGCTAAAATTATCACGAAAAAGTGCCGACTCAAAGGGATTCAAGCCCCAGTAATGAAAGAGAAACTGTCTTGCCTTCTGTACGCTGCTGTGCCTTTTTATCAATATCCTCATGAACTCAATTCTGAGGTAACACCTGTCAGCAGCAGTTTCTTACCACCACGAACATCCGCATTATTGACTGAAAGGGTAGATATTAACAAAAAAATACCCATGAAACATTTTATCCCTCGAGGCAAACGAGCGAGGTATTGGATGACTGCAGCCACTGCCCGGAACAGCACAAGACAATGAGGTGGTGACTTCATGCCCGCGCTCGAGATGCCAAGTTCTCCAACAAACGTTTCAGGCAGGCAGGCACACGGAAATGAGAATCCCTCTGGAAACTGCACTCTCTTCAGCTCTCGCAACCCTACTCGCTACGCCAGAGCCCCATTCAGCAAGATGGCTGCCAACCGCCCTGACCCAAAAATGGCAACTAAAAAGTAACTCTTTTCCAGTTGCAGAGTAACTTGTGTTGATTCTGGGGTTGTGAAAGTCACAGGCTAAAGCAGAAATTTCTTTTTAAAGGCACTGTTCATCTCAGCTGCAAAATACGCCTCTGAGACTGCCACTTCCAGCACAAGCTCTACTGCAAACACTTAATTCTTGGCACACCTTGCTGGAACTGACTCAGTAGGTCTGAGCAGATCTCAATTGCAGGATTTGCAACAGAAAAGGTGAACACAAACAACGGACAGTTAAGAGACCAAAAGTGCCACTAGTAAGGCCAAGAAAGTTACTTCAAGCATTCTTAGATTTGGGAAATTTCTCTTTAGGTTCTATTTTGACTCTTCTCAAGGGACAATGAAGTGGCTCGTATCTGTGGGCCGAGAGACCACTATTACTCAACTCATTTTTGAGGGCATGAAAGTTGATCCTCAGCCTGGAACTGAAAATGAAGTGAGGCAAGAGACCAGAGACGAAAATATAGCCAATTGCCTCAGCTGCCACGGAGGCCAACCCGGCACAACATGTCTGCCTCTGCTAATGCCAAGTCACTTGCCCCGGCCCGAGGGCCCCTGCGGGGAGGGGGTCGGCACTTCCCTCTCTCCCTCTCGCTGCCCCGCCAGCCATTCCTGGGCCTGGAAGACAAAGCCTTCCCTAGTTGAGGCCTAGCCCAGGCGAGACAGCCCGGGCTGCGCCAGACCACAGCAGGCAAGCGGCCCCGGGCAGGGGCGCAGTCGAGGCCCGGCGGGAGGCCCGGCCAGGCCTCGCCTTCCCCC
>VZTM01023798.1:13093-39454 GCA_013400555.1 Jacana jacana | reverse complement strand
CCCCATCCCCCTCCCCTCTACACACCTTCCCTGCCGCTCCTCCTCGGGGGGGCTCCGGGAGGACAACTTCTGCCACTGAGCTGCCGCCTCCGGCTTTCGGTCCAACTTCCACAGGGCCTCTACCAGGTAGGGGACAACCCTCGGGTCACCTGCGGNGGCTGTGCCACAGATTCTAATTAAGGCCCAGAGCCGGTGGCCGAGGGAGATGGCATCACACCTCTGGGTCAGGGTTCTTCTTGCACAGGTCTGCACCTCCTGCCAACTGCTGGAACCAGCAGGTGTAGCAGATCCTGGCCAAGCTCACAGATCTGCACTGGAGAGATAAGGTCTGGACTAGATGATCTCCAGAGGTCCCTTCCAACCCCTGGGCTGCACTTAAGGACACACATGGCTTCCCACCCCACTCCCCCGATAGGCCTCTGGACCAGCAGGCACGGACATGCTGCTTCCAGCTGCTCTGTTCTGGGCAAGCTGTCCCTCTCTGGGAGAAAGCTGGCTGTACCAGGCTGGAGTTTCACAGAATGCTATGGGGGTGAAAGGGACCTCTGGAGATCAACTAGTCCACCCCCCCCTGCCAAAAGCAGCCCCTTCTAGAGCAGGTTACACAGGAACTTGTCCAGGCAGGTTTTGAACGCCTCCAGAGATGGAGGCTCCACTGCCTCCCTGGGCAGCCTCTCCCAGGGCTCTGCCAGCCTTGAAGTGAAGAAGTTCCTCTTCGTGTTCAGATGGAACTTCTTACGTACAAGTTTGTGCCCATTCCTTCTTGTCCTCTCATTGGGCACCACTGAAAAAAGACTGTCCCCTTCCTCTTGTCACTCACCCCTTAAGTATTTATAGGTGTTGATCAGATCTCCCTTCAACCTTCTCTTGTCCAGACTAAACAGACTCAAGTCCCTCTGCCTTTCCTCGTAAGAGAGATGCTCCAGGTTCATCATCATCTTTATGGGCCTCTGCTGTATCATCTCCAGCAGTTCCCTGAACTAGGGAGCCCAGAACTGGACCCAGTGCTCCAGGTGGGGCCTCACCAGGGCAGAGTAGAGGGAGAGGATGACCTCCTTCAACCTGCTGGTCCCACTCTTGATGCACCCCAGGAGACAACTGGCCTCCTTGGCCACAAGGGCACATTGGTGGCACGTGGTCATCCTGTTGTCCACCAGGACTCCCAAGTCTTTTTCCTCAGAGTTGCTCTCCAGCAGGTCAGCCCCCAACCTGGTGCAGGGGGGGTATTCCTTCCCAGGTGCAGGACCCTACACTTGCCCTCACTTAATTTCAGCAACTGTCCAGCCTGTCCAGGTCTCACTGTATGGTGGCACAGCCTTCTGGGTTTGGGCATGAAGAGAAACTTCCAAGGTGTCTCAGGGCAGGGTTCTGATTGACTCCTCTGACAATAGTTCTGATCTGCTTCTTCAGGGCAGTGAACTGACCAGATCCCAGAGAAGCATCTCAAGTACATAACACTAGTAGCCCTGCTGTTGTCCTTAACATCAAAGTAAGTGTGGGTTAAAGCATAAAGACCTTTCTGCTGAATGCAGCAAAGTAGCCCACTTGTGGAAATCCTGTTCCTCACCAAAATGAGTCTCTTACCTGGGGAGATCTGTAAACTGTGCTGGAAATCCAACAAAGCCTCCTTGTGCCTCCCTAGTTCCAGGAACTGCATACCTCTCCCGATGAGGGAGAGCAGCCTGATCTTCTGAAACACCTCCACTTCTGGCAGGAGACTCTCTGGCATGGAAAAACACACAGACCTGGAAACACCATCCTCCAGACGTTCCTTCCCTCACCCCAGCAGGCTGAGCCAGGTTAGCAGTTGGGATAAGCCCAACATTTACTTGGGCCGCTCATCTTCCAGCTCCCCAAACTCCCAGTGGCCTCTCTGCCAGGCTGGGAAGAGCCAGGAGGAGACAGAGGGTGAGACTGAACACCAAGAGCTTGGTATGTTACATGGTTGTGATGAACACTGACCTCGGCAGCGGCCTGGCCTTTGGCTGCCCACCTGCACAAGTACAGATCTCCTCCCTGAAATCTGGGAGGATTTGAGAACCTTCCTGCTTCACAACCCATTTGACTGTCACCTCAACAGCAAGGAAGGAGGTAGAGCCAAGGCCAAACCCAGCTCCAACCAAAACAGCCCATCCCTTTCAGAGGCTCTGGCACGGCTCAGAGCTTAGCACACTGGGACAAGGGGTGCCAGAGGTGACACTGGGCCCAGCACCTTGCTCCTGTCCCCAGCCACTGCCAAGCACGCAGGTGCTGACCCATCCCTGTGCTGTGCAGCATCCTACCTGTCGGTTCAACGCCAGACCCGTAAATCTGGACTCTCAAGAGATCAGCGAGGCACCTGCTGAACTGTATGATGGCCTCCTTGTTCTCTCCCAGATTGGCCCACGCCCAGCCCTGGTGCAGGTATCCAGCTGCTCTCCAGGCCAGACAGCACAGACTCTCCTTCTGCTGGGACAGCCCTGTCCCTGGTGATGGGCACTCTGGCTGCTGCAGCCTCTCCTCCACTCGTAACACCCGTGGGATCAGGTCAGTCGTCCGGCTGATGACCTCCTCACAAAGGGTTATGGCATCCTGGTGCCTCCCAGCCTGCTCCAAGGCGGATGCTGCTTCCAGGAACACCTCAGGGATCCTGGGCAGAGGTGAGCCACCATCTAGGGGCACCTGGGGAGCAAAAGCAGTGGCAGTGCACCGATGCAGAGCACACAGCCAAGCAGAACGGCCCTGTGCTTACTGCGAACCCAGAGCTACTGCCCATCAAAGCTCAGACCCACTCCCAGAGACACTGGGGCCTGTTGAGGAGGCAGAAGCGGTGAAGCACTAACAGCTCTGCAGAGTCTGGGTTGCAAATCCCGACTCTGGAAGTAAAGGACATCTAAACCCAGGCCAACAGCTGGGAAGCTGTTTCTCCAGAGAGCAGTACCCTGTAAATGATCTCTGGTTTGAATCCAAAGGCAGGCATGCTGTAGGTCAGCAGTGCCAGGTCCCACCATGTCTCCTTCACATCTCAAACCAGACACAAAAATCTGGAGTCCAGGCGTGATCGCCTGGGCCCAGGCCTTGGGATAGGGATCCAAACCTCACTAACAAGTCACCAAGGGAGCCCTTCACCAGGAACACCTACCTGCTGCTGCAGCCCCTCTTGAAGCAGAGCCAGTAAGTCCAGGTAATGTTCCACTGCGTCAGCCACCCTGCAATGGGGACAGAACATGCGGTGAAAGGAGCAGGGTGACCCCCAAGGAGCGCCAGCAGCCAGCTGGAACCCAGATCACTAGCACACAGGTTCTCCCTGCACCGCACTCACTCTGGCCGTGGCAGCTGTGACTCAAGCAGGCCTACAACAGCGGCACCGAGCTGAACGATTTCCAGGAGCACGGAGGAAACCGCAGAGCCCAGACAAGCAGCGCGTTGCAAGGAGAACTGTTACCTCCCATCCTGCAGACATCGCCGTGCCAGCAGGTACTTCACTTCAGAGGGGTGGCAGGGGCGAAGGAGAGAAGCTAGTGCTGGTGTGTGGACAAGTAGCTCTGTTTGGATTAGTAAATGTGGAGTAGAGGAAGAAGCCACTGGAGCATTTTTTTCTAGAGCCTGTGGAACAGGAACAGAAAATATGGTCACCACAACGCTGGTCAAGTCCCCAGCAGCTGCAATCACTTGCCACTTCTGGCATCTGGAGATCACAGAATGTTTCAGGTTGGAATGGACCTTAAAGATTATCAAGTTCCAACTGCCCTACCCTGGGCAGCGACACCTCCCATAGACCAGGTTGCTCAAAGCCCCATCTAGCCTGGCCTTGAACACTCCAGAGATGGGGCCTCCACAGCTTCCCTAGGCTGCACCCAGATGAGCAATAACACTGCTCTTCACAAGCACAGCTACACTGCTCTCACTCATTACAGGAGAGCTGCTTCAAGGAAGAGCCACCAGGATCACACAGACACACTTGTGATCTTCACACAGCATCAGAATGTCTGCAAGATCCCCCAGATCACCTCAGGTTTTCAGTTCAAGGTGCTCTGAGCTGCTTGGAACACCGTCTGCCACTGCAGCCACAGACCTGGTTAGACCAGATCTTAGGCCATTCGTAATGAGAGATCCCTCTTAGGATTGTACCTTAGGGATTTCAAACAGCTGAAGAGATAACTCTGCACCTGCTGCTGTGACCTGCTCCTCCCAGGCAGACCAGGGTTGCTACAGCTAATGCACACCCCACCACAGCTGCAATCTGCCTTTAAAGGCCCCTTTGCTAGCTAGATTTTACTAAGACACTTTACGTTACTTTGTGACACTGGAGTTTAACCTCTTCTCTCAGGCCGCCAAGAACATGAAATATGACCCAAAGGTCCTGCCATATCCAAGGGCCAGGTGCCAAGCAGGAATTTCAGACCTCACTGGGCTACTTCCTTCCCAGTGCTGGGCGCTCCAGCACACGGCTGGATTGCTGTAGTCTAATTTGGGGACCCCACCAAGTGTCAAACACACACACCCCCCGCAGAAGGCAGAAGCCTGCTTGAACCTCTGTGCAGGCTCTGCTGGGCAAAAATCATCTCAGAGCTACAAGCAGCAGACAAACCTCATAAAGCAGAGCCAGGGTCCGTAGCTCCACCTCAGTCTCCCCCAGCTCGTGGTACACTGCTGCCACATGGGACAGGGCAGGAAGGCACTGGAAGTCCACCTGGAGGGCCCGTTTCAGGTGCTGAAGGGCTGTCTGAAGCTTGCCCTAGTTAGATAGGACGGGGTGCATGTTGCAAGGACATTTTGCTGACATCTTTACTGTTTGGTGGGATCCAGATCCCTGCTCTGCTTCCCCAGCGATCCCCACTAAGCAAGGGCAGCGCTTGAGCCAAGGGCAGGTCTCCACAGGCTGGTTTTTGAGCTGCTCTCCTTGCAGTGACCTTTCACACTCAGACAAAATGCCCAAGGAGTCTGGGGCCACAAGGGCAACTTCTGCACAAGACCTCCCCTTGCCTCCACAGCTTAGGACCACGCAGAGGAGCGCGGACATCAGCCTGCACCTCCCCACCTGTCTCTAAGCCGCATTTTGTCTCTCCCCACCCAGAGAGGGAAGAGGCCCAGCCATTACCATTCGCTGAGCACAGCAGCCAAGGCAGGTGTAGATCTGGGCCAGGACCTTCTTGGAGCAGAATCCTCCTGCAGCCTCCTGAAGGAGGGAGAGGGCGGTGGGTAAGTTGCCAGCCTCCAGCTCCTGCAGCCCTAGGACAGATCCAACATCTCAACTCTGCCGTTCCCCTTCCCACCCTGCCTGGTTCCCAAACAAGCCTTTTCTTCCCAGTGCCACTCTGCACTACTGACCCCCTCTGCACCCAGCAGGATGGTGCCAAGCTGCCATCTTTGGTTCGATGGTGTTGCAAGAGCACAAGCCACTCGATGGAAAGGTCAGCAGCTTCCAAGCCCAGATACCAAGATGACTGGCTTGGCCCAGAAAAAGTGTGGAGGTAGATGCTGGGCAGGTCCACCTACACATTCATCCACCGAAACGGCAATGCAGATGGGGAAGCACACACATAATCTGTGAAAGATTTTTTCCAGCATGTCTGGGCCACTTCCCAGCAGGAAGCTTTGGAATATTTATTCATGAGTATTTATTACGAATAGCATTTCCTTTTCTTTCAGCCCTCATTCCAAGCTCTGAGGCCACTCTCACATGCATCCACCACACCACAGACACACCTGTGATGGAAGTGTTGTTGCCGCCCAAGAGGCTTTCAAGAGGTCTGTGGAGCTCCTGCCTTCCCCTTCTTAGGAAGTCCCCATGTCAGCCTGAGCAGAACAAGGTAATGCTGGCTGCCCGGGGAACTGCTGGGTTTGTCAAGACAGTGAGCAAGGGAGAAACAAGCTGGACAGAACGCAGCAGTCAGATGAGATCAATCACCTGCTGCCACACTAGGCTACAAAGCTGCACAACAGCTTTGTGTGGTTCCTGCAGCGCCATCATCCAACAGGAACACTTGCAACAAGGTAAGTGCCAGAAGACAGACAGGCAGAAGAAAGGAAAATTCACTTAAGTATCCTGTCAGCCTTCTGCTTCGTACAAGATCACTGCGGTGCTCAGGGACCTACCTAAAGCCACAGACAGGAAGAGGAACCCTGTGACAGTGCAGAGAAAGGCTTAGCTGGGGAAAAAGCAGAGAGGCTCTTTGAACACCAAATGGCAAAATCGAGACCACGAGGCTCAACCCACGCCCTCTTCCAAAGGAACAACCCAGAAAACCCCAAGGGCAGGTTTGCTTGGGAAGGGAGACCAGGATAAAGGCAAGGAGAGGGGGATCCTGGGACAAGAGAGCAGTGGGAAGGCTGTGCTGGCACACTAACCTTGCAGGAAGGCTGTTGCAGTGCAGAGGATCTCTTTCAAGTCCTTGGTGCTCTGTATAAGGGGCAGGGAAGCCGTTTCAGCAGGTACTCGCCATGCCTTCAGCAGGGAGAGGAGTTCATTCTCCCCTTTGCTGCAGCAAGCTCTTCCTGGGTCCTGTGAACACATAAAGGAGAGCAATGAGGGAATGCTAAAGCAAAGCAGGAAACACTGATCCCAGGGTACAGGGAAACAGAGGTCCCACGAAACACTTTGCAGTGAACTCTGTGTAGGAAGCAATATCCTACCACCCCTCAACTACAACTCCCTCGCTGCAGTGATTCCTGCCTGGTCTGAGTCAGCGCCTCCCCACGTCAGAGCAAGGCACACTTTGAGAAGCTCCTGGGTGACACTGACCCAAGTGTTGTCAGAGGGCATTCAACAAGGTGGGAGCCCTCAGCAGACTCAGCATCAGCAGGGAAGCTTTGTCTGTATTTCACTGCTTGCAGTTTGCTTGCTGCAGAGGCGGCAGAGGCTGCTTGAGGTCCAGGGCACCGACAGCGAGGAGATATTCTGGGACCCGTTAATGCACTCGGGGCCATTAAACCATGCAGGGATGCCAGGGAAAGGATTACTCATGCTGACTGGGCAGCACTGAGTTCAGGCCTCTAAATGCCACAGCAACATTTTGTGGAGTGGGGTTTATGAGAAACACAGTATTTATGCCACCTCTGCATCATTTAGCAAACCCGCAGGTATTTGTATCTCTGCAGATACTCCAGTGCAGGTAACCGAGAGCTGTGCAGCATCCATCCCTGCCCAGTTACCTCAGCGTTGCTCAGGAGCCTGATGAGGCCAGCAGTGCTTCCCAGGCGGCTGGCTGCCAGCCACCATGCTGCTTGCAGGACCCCCAGTTGGTGCAAAGGTGCCTGCAGCTCCTCCACAGTTACCTCCTGAAGCACCTTCTGCCACAGCTCCTCAGTGCTTAGATCCTGCCCACGTGCCCCAAGGGCCTCCAGAACTGGAAAGGAAAAAAAGCAAAAGAAAAAGTGCCCCCATCCACGAGACAACAGATTGGTGCCCTGTAACATACACACTCAAAAGACAGCGAGGATCAAGCAAGCTTGGGCTCCTTGTAGCAAGGGAAGGAATGAGGCTACAGGACTGGCTAAGCCTCAGTGGCACAGAAACCAAACTCTTCAAAAGCAGCGTTAACAGCAGCACACTCGGGGGACAACACAGGGTTGAGAACTATGACTCCAGTTCTGCTGAGGCCTCCTGAGGTCACTTGCCCCAGGACAAGCATGTCCTGCAGTCTATTTCAGCAAGTTTTCTCTGAAGCCAGCACACCGTAATTAAAGAAAACACGTGTTTTCCACCATCACTAAAGCTTTGCTAGAGACTTGGCACCTTACGCCGTGAACACTCTGGCCCATCCCTGCAGACAGCAGCACACAGACAGCCAGGCAGCTGCACATCATCCCTGGCCACAAGACACCCCACCTTCTGCCCTTCTCAGTAGAGCCAGGCTTCCTTGCCCACAGACCCCTCTCCATCTCCAGCCACTCACCACACACGGCCAAAGCACGGAAAGCAATCTCCTTACCCCTGAGGAGCCCCTGGTGTATTCCTGCTCCTTTTTCTTTGATGGCAGACTCAGATGCTCCCACAGTACAAAGCAGGGAGTTGTAGAGGACGGTAAGCTCCAGAGGCAGGGTGGGGAGGGCAGCTGGCAGTCCTGTAATCACAGCCAACCCAACAGGAAATTGAGTTGTTTGGAAAAAACCCAACAACCATCCATGCTAAGGTGTCACCACCTGGCTTTGTGAGAACAAAAGTATCCTGGCAAGTTGTTTGTTTTTTTTTTTTTTAATTGTGGTGATATTTAACAGCTTGGGAACTGGGGCACATAGAGAGACAGCAGGTATCACCTCTCCCTGTCTCACTGCTTTAGACATCCATTCCCAGCTATCGAAGTGCTGCAGTCTTCCAGGACTGAGACCTTTCAGCTGTCCTAAAATAGCATCAATAACTTACCCTTTCCCACCTTTTTGCATAAGTTCTCAATATTGTGTCTCTCTCCCTCGTGTCAAGCTTCCTCTATACCACAGCTGTGGCAGGAAGCTGCTTCCCCAACTTTCCAGAACAAAGTTTGCCTCATTTATTTCCCAGAAAACTCAAAGCCCTGCCCACATTTCCCATTAAGAAGATTAGGAAGAAGTTGGAGCTGGGCCCTGATCCCTTTACAGGCAGTTCATCCTAGGGTCGTTTCAGAACGATCCTAAGAAATTTGTTTCTTGCATGGAGATACCAGAGCTGCAGCCCAGTAAACACCAGTGCCCGGAAAACAGTGTTTCCGCACCCACAAGCTTCAGGAGGGAGGGTGAAGGCTGGGGACGGAGCAGGGCCGGCTCCAGCCGACCGGGCCGCCACTCACCCTGCATCCTCAGGAGCAGATCCCCGAAGCCCTCTCTCTGCTGCCGCACCTCCCGCACCGCCACTCCACCGGGCCCCGAGCACCGCACCGCCTGCAAGGGAGACTCTCACCCACCGGTCCGGCGAGGGGGCCAGGCCTGCCCGGCGGTCAGGCTACGGCCTAGCCCTAGCCGGCGGAGTTCCCATGGCAACCAGCACCAGAGGCAGCGCGACCCGGGGGAGAGCGGCCCTAGGGCTCAGGGAGAAGGAAGTAAGGGGAGAGGGAAGGCGTCGCACCCTCCAGCGCTCGACTAAGGCCTGGTTCTCGGCGGCCCAGGCCTGCAGGCAGCCCTGCTCCGGGACAAACCCGCGCCGCCGCTTCATGGCTGCCGCCGCTTCATGGCCAGCCGGCCGCCCTCCTCCCGCCTTCTCCTGATTGGTCGGCGCCCGCCGCGCCGCCGTCCCGATTGGTGGGTCAGGCTGCCAGGTACCGGCGGTCCCCATGGCAACAGCCACGCATGGAGAAAAGGGGCGGGACCTGCGGCCTTCCCGCCAGAACAGCGGTGGCCGAAGAGGCCCAAACCTCTAGGCCTAGCGAAGCCGCCGCGGTGGGGCACTCCGGACCGGGTGGAGACGGGTGGGAGACGCCGAGGTGGCGAAGGAGGAGACGACCACCTTCCACCGCACGGCTTTATTTATCTGCAGGCATCAGTGTCACATCCACCCGGAGCCCCGCGCCACACCCTCGGACGGCAAATCTCTCTGCCCCCTCCACCCCCCGATTAATTAACGAAGTTCTTTAATTTAATTTTGAAGGAGGGGAAAAAAAAAACAAACCCAAAGGCGGCTCTACTTTCCTACTCAAGCATCGCTTCTCCCCCTCCTCCGTGTGGCTGCTGAAGGGGAGCAAAAAGCGCTGAGGGTACCCAGGAGCTCCCAAAGGGTTTTCCAGAACACCCAAACTGGGCCCATCCCCCTTACCTTTTTTTTTTTTTTTTAGTTTTTACCCCGAATCGGGTACTGAGGCACAGAGAGGTTAATAACAGCAACAACATAACAAACAAAAAACAACCCCCAAACCAAACCACAACAGTCTCGTTCCAAGTTCTGCGGGGAGTCGAGCGGGAGCGCAGCAAGGGGGAGAGGGCAGCGCTCCCCCCAGCTCTGCTGCTTATCCCCCCACCCCCTGCAGAAGGGGAGATGCACACCAGGAAGGTAACCCTGCCTTGGTATGAAGCCTTGAGGGAAGGACAGACAAGAGATGGGACGGAGGAATGGGTGTGGGAAAGGAGGCAGGTGGAGCCCTGGTCTCCTCGCAGCAGTGGGACAGCCACACAGGCAGTGACAGCCTCAGGGATCGGGGTGGGGAGATGCCCCCAACAGCCACAGCCCTTCCCAGTGGTGGCAGCTTTTGGTCACTAGACACAATTCTACCCCTGTCCTGTGCCAGGACCATGGGACATGCCATCCTGGGCCAGGGAAGTTTCCCAGCATGTCCCCTGCCCAGAGGTGCTGGGCAGGAGCCGTGCCAAGGAGCACAACCACACCAGTTCTAAAACCCAAATGAGCAGCAGCTTTGTGGAGAACATCAAAGATGTTCCCCACATCACTCCCGTCACTCTCAGCCAAGGGACACAGGGCCCCTGGACATGAACTGCTTGGAATAACTGGTCCAGGAGAGAACCCATCAGGCTTCAGTGACAACCTCAGCAGGGGGGAGTGGGGCAGAGCTGGCTCCCCAGGACACCAGGTTTCCAGAAGAGCCTTGGTTTGGATAAGCAGAAACCTTACTCCACACACTCCTTGGGGTTCCAGATCAGCAGACACAGCCATGTCTGCTTGAGCATCAGCAACACGCTTCCAAGGTGCCCAAGCCTTGGACCAACATTAACTACATGATCCCCAGCACACTCAGAACAGCAGCCAAACATCAGCCCAGGACAGCTGGGAAAGGCTGGCCAAGACTGAAAAAGTCAATGAAAGAAAGCAAGAGCATCTCCAGACCTTGGGAAACTCGTTCTTCTTCAATCTGAATTCTTTGGTGTAGTAGCAGCCGGTCTGCCTTGGCTGAGGAGCTAGCGGGCCATGGCACCTCTGCGGCCACAGGAATGGACTCACAGCTTCCTTATGGCGAGGCTGGCCGCAGCCCCTCCTCCCCAGGGCCATGAGAAAGCAGAGGGGTAAGAGGGAGGGAGGAGGAGAGGTTGCCCACACACTGTCTTGGGTGCTCTAACCACAAACAATGGGCATGGGAAGGCCTAGCAGCATGATGGCAGCCACAGGACTAGTCCCAAAGATGGGAGAAAACCAAACCCAGGGGCCTGGGTGGCAGCTGCAGGGACATCAGGGTCCAGTTCTACAGCTTGAGCAACCCTAAACATTTCTGTCTGCCAGGACAAACACAACCAGGCAGCAAAGTCATGACTTGGTTACAACAAAACTTTCTTGGGCTCCAGGCCCGGGGTTTAGCAACACGTGTTTATCTAGACCAACCTCATGCTAAAGGCAAATTCACTGGGTATCTGCTATCTCCACCCATCAGTACGGGCCCCTCAGCACCAAGAACCTTCTGGCCAGCAAGGAGTCACAGTATACAGCAAATAACCTGCTTTTAAGGGTGGGATTGCTTAAGCCCATCTAACTGTGGGCTGACTGATGTGTCCCCTGCTGGGTGCTGCTACCCCTCAACCTCGCACTAGCCCTGGCATGAAATCAAGCACAACAGACCCAGAGGGCAGGGGAGGTGGGAGGGTGAGGTGTAAGAACACAGCCAGCAGGACAGGAGGAGGCCAGGCAATGGAAACACAAAAATTAGAGCAGTTTAAGCCCCGCTGGAGTTGGCACCCTAACACCTGAGCAAGTGTTTTGCAGGGGTAAAACAGGAAACCAAACCTGCCCTCAAGAGCCATTTTCCACAGTGACTGGGCACTTGGGCATAACGAACCGAAATGAGGAGGGAGGTGATGAGGCAGTTTCCTTGGGACAGAGGAGAGGAAGAGCCTGGGGTTACGCTAGCGGTCTGCCGCAAGGAACTCCAACAGGGGCAGTCAACGGTGCACGAGTTAAACAAACACATAGGACCAGAAGAAACATCAAAGCAGGGTTCCCAGGCAAGCAGTGCACGGCTCTTCCCAGAGGGGAAGGAGACAAAAGGTTTCATAGCACCAAATAACGCCACACAGTGGTCCAGGGCAGTAAGGAACCCCCGGTTCACACAGAAACTGCAGGGGAATTTAGCTGGGTTGAGGCCAGGCACTGTGGTCACTGTTCAAAGAAACACACTATCTACGACTGCAAGCAGCCAAGGCAGGTTTGGGGGAGCCCATTCACTGCACTAATTAGCCCATTCACTGCACTAACTCCCACAAAGAACACTAAGGTCAAGGGGGAAACAAGCACCACACATGGGATCACAGATGCCACCAGCTGCCGTTTCTGGTGTTCCTTCAAAGCAACGTAAATTGTTAAGCCACCCCCCAGAAGATTTCTCACCCATTCAGGGCCTTTGAGCAGCTGTTCCCCCGCACCACAGCTAAACACCAAGGCCTCTCCTGCAGCTGGGACAGCTACTCCAGACCCCCCCATTCCTCCTGACCAAACCTGGTACGGGGATGAGTCAATGCTCTCTCACTGAGTCCTGCTGCACCTCAACCATTCAGAACCAACAGCCAGCATCCAGCAGCACACACTCAGGAAGAGGATGAGAGACTCATCTGCCACAGCCCAGCCCAAGGGACACTGACAAGCCTAGACCATGACTGGAGAGTTTTCTTGGTCACGGATATGTTTTTTCCTGCTACCAACCCCCCCCACCCCAAAAAAGCCGAGCCTGCTGCAGGCTGGACGAGGTAGCCCAGCTTGATCCCCTTCACAGGCAGGGCACTTCATGGGGTGAGGAAGGCAAGGAAAATGGGAGTGTAGGGCAGGAGAGCCCTTCCTACAGAGCAGCCAATTGATTTTACAGGGAAGCAGCTTCTACCAAGACCCTGGGAATCATCTGCCCATGTAACCATGTGCACTTCGATTACAGCGCGACAACTGAGCATGAAGAGAAGTGGTGGTTGAAGGACCTTCCCTCTTCTCTCTCCTCCCTTCCTCCCCTTCCTCAGCAGGCCCCTTCCCATTAGTCACTGTCTCTGCACAGACCAGGTGACAGACACCCTGCTGGCCACTGAAGCCGACCAGCTGCACAGTGGGGACAGTTGTCAGGAAAGTAGCAGCAAGACCCCCCCGTTGGTGTTTCTCTAGAGGAGCACTTCAGGGCTCTTGCTTCTTAGGCTTCTGTAGCAGAGTTCTCCTGTTGCCAACAGATGCCCAGTAAGAGCTCTGATCTCCGCTGCTGAGAAACACCACCGCAGTGAGCAGGGAACAGTTGGCTCTGGTCCTTTCGTGCAGCGCTGAGGCAGAGAGGTGGGGACAGCCCCTGACTGCTGTCGGCAGGCACTCATTGCTGGTGGCTCACGTATCCCTCCTGGCCCCAGGGAGGCGAGGAGACAACCACAGCCTTGGCCAACAAGCAGGTCAGGTTCCCCACATCTCCAACGCTACCTGAGCTGAAGGTGGCTGAACCAGGTGCTGACGGCACAGTCCACACGCATCACCAGGGAGATCCCCAGCAGCAGGCAGATGCTGCTCACCATGAAGCCCAGCGACTCAAAGAGGAACCTGCAGTCACAACAGAGGCAGTAAGGATATCACAGCCAGCATGCCTAAAAAGACAGGCTGCTGCCCTCATTCCCAGCCCACTAACCTTCCTAACAGCAAGAGGCTGGTAGCACCCCAGGATCCTAAAACTTGTATTGGCATTCACTCTCTAGCAGCCTGCCACCAGGAATCCAAGCACACCTCTGGTTTAGAGGCCATTCAGGACATCAACCAGGTGGGATTCTGAATCCCTCAGAGGCCAAGGCCACACCACACACTCCCACTAGCCCAAATTTTTGCTTGTTTAGCATTTCTGGATATACCATTTCTGGTACCTTCACCTTTGGCTCTCTGCCCTGAATATTCTTATCTACCAGGTGGCTTTGTATGTCCCTGAAAATCAACATAAGGAGAAGTTTCTAGGCTCTAGCTGAACTCCAGCTTCTGAACTTGAAGCAGAAATTAGTTAAGGACAGTCCTACAGCCTCTGCTAGTTAGGAATATTCATCACAGGGTCTCTTCTAACATTACTGTCTACGAACACTAATCAAGGTGTCAGGGATATGAGCCCTAACCCAGCACCAGAGCAACTCCTGGGACTTACTTTGGGGCAAAGACTTTCCAGACCATGAGGTGCCTTCTGAGGATCATAGCTGCACAAACACAGGCCAGAAGCTGTAGGGGAGATCAGGAAATACAAGTTACAAGTGACTCTGGAGAGACCTCCTGAGGTACTAGGTTCACATCTGAAGGTGATAGTAAGGGAGGGGTAACAGCTTCAAACTGAACAGGAGAGATTTAGATTAGATATGGGGAATAAATTTTTTACTGTGAGGGTGGTGAGGCATTGGAACAGGTTGCCCAGGGAAGTTGTGGATGACACATCCCTGGAGGTGTTCAAGGCCAGGATGGATGGCACTTTAAGCAGCCTGGTCTAGTGGGAGGTCTCCCTGCCCAGGGCAGGGGGGTTGGAATTTGATGATCTAAGGTCCCTTCCAGTCCAAAACATTCTATGGTTCTACTAAACTGCACACACCCAAGCGGCTGGTACAGTGCTCATGAGAAACAAGCATGCCAAAGAGGATTCCCATCCACTGTGTCCTTAGGTTGGGGAACACAAGCAGTACATGCAGGCCCTCTTGGGGCCAGTCTGTGACAGCACAAGGGAGGGCTCAAACCCTGACTAACCTGATGTGGTACCTCACTCAGGAGGGCACCCCTGCTCTCCTGTTGCAGGGCCTGACCCCTCCCTTGCACTGTCTCCGGTCTGACCACACCGGAAACTGATTTGAAGGGCCAAACCCCAGAAAGCCGTTTGCTTCTTCCACAGGATTAGCTTTCTGGTGTTTAGCTCCTTACATCACCACAGCACAGACTCAGACAGAAACCAGAGCTGGTGCAAAATAGACAGGCACGGCTGGGAAGAGGGGGAGCAGGATTACAGCCCTGCAGCCTCTGAACAGATGATCCCATTCTGGGCAGATGGGTATGCAAAGCACCCTAATCCATGCTCCACCTTCTGTGCTGGAGCCCTTCCAAAAGCACAGAGTAAATGGCACGGCTGAGAACAGGATCTCTGCAACTACACTTCCACCCGCAACCAGAGGTATCACCCCTGGGCCTGTCTGTGCCCTGGCTGTCCCCTTCCTCTCATCAGAGTGCCCCATGGTTCTCACAGCACACCGATTTCCTCTTAGACAGCCTTCCCCGCAGCCATCCCACCTCTGTCCATACCTGTGTCCCAAGGACAAAGAGGTACTTCAGCCCCAGCTGCAGAAGAGCAGTGGAGAACTTCTCCGGGGACTCACGCAGCCTCATCTCCATCATGTGCTCCTCCACCTCCTGCAGCTCCTCCCGGGTCTCCTTCTTGGGCTTCCTCTTCTGCGAGCTGGGCATCTCACACACAAAGGGCCAAAGCAGGAGCAGAGGGCAGCCAACTACCTCAAGGACAAAGGCACATGAAGTTACTGGAGCCGAGGAGGTGAGGAGAAGTCTAGGCTCTGCCATCATGCCCTGGACGTGCAGGAAGCATATACCCCAGCTCCAGTTTGCTGGTCAGGCACAACTGCATGGAGGCTGCAGGCCACGGGCAGATCTGTGGCCCCAGAAGGGGACAGCGATGATGCTGCTGTTCAGCTGGTGCTGGAGCCTTCATCGCCTCGTGCTCAGCCTGCAGGCCTCTGGACAAGGCAAAGCAGTGAGCCATGTCTGCTCAGGCTCAACAGACCAGGAAGAAACTGATTTACCTGCAAAGAGGATATGGGAGGCAAAGGTGTTGGCGCCCACCAGGACAGCAGGCAGGAGGTTGGTGCTGTGGTCAAAGTGGAAGCCCACAAAGGCTGCATTCCAGTGGATGGCCGGGAAGATGGGCTGGTGGCCAGTGGAATAGAAGAACTGGGAAGCAGCAAGGAGCCAGGAGATGACTGCATACCAGGGCACTGAAAAAGGCTCTGAGGCAAAAAAATGGAAGGAAAAGAGAGATCAGCATCAAGGCACAAGACAGTTACACAGTCAAAAAAAGCCTACTGACTTTTCTTTCAGGTTCCCTTTCCATACTCTCTCTTTTGAGAGACAGAAACCAGCCAGGCTCCCACCACAGATTCAGTGAGGGGCCAGGCTTTCCCTCTGCTGCCCGTCCTGCTACTGGACTCTCTCAGCAGCAATGGGGTTTAGTGGCTGCTCACACCCTGGGGAGGAAGAATGAATGTAGAGCCCCTTCTCCCTAACACAGGGGACTCCTTCTCCTGCACTGTTACATCCCCGCTGTATGAATCTCTTTTCTACTACAGGGTGTAAGGAGCTCTAAAAAAAGCTCGGAGGATTCCTTGAGGATGAGTACACCGCCATTCCCCAGGAGCAGAGACTGGGCTCTGCTTCTCCCTTTGGAAATAAGGTCACTGCAGGTAAAGCCCAGGTTGCGCATCCAGAGGATGCTCTATTTGAGCCCTGACTCACCAGCATCTCCAGCAAGGCCCTTGGCACGTGTGTGGATGTGCAGCAGCACGAAGGCCTCCATGAAGAGCAGAAGGAAGGCAAGACTCAGCCGCTCACTGTGCAGGAGCATCAGGAGGAAGCCCAGCAGGGTGAGAGCTATGACGAGGGCTGCCGAGTACACACTGCCCAGTCCATAAGCTGCAACGGTGGCCTTGCAGGGGCCCCGCTCCAGGCGGCTCTTCTGAGACTCCTGCATCCTTTTGTAGATCTGAGGGATGACGTGGAGGAAGTCAACTTCAGAGCTGGGAACCCCCAGGTAGGGAGTGACGATGGATCCTGCCGACTCCCGCGTGTCCTTTGCTAACACCGTCATGGGGTTGCACAGCAGGAGCAGCAGCCCCACAGACGCTAGCCCGTAGACAGCCCAAGGGAAGGCCACCACTGCCACCTGCACCAGCTCCTGCAGCTTGCCAAGAGAGTCATCAGCGCTGGAGGCAACGGCCCAGTAGCAGGCGATGCAGAGGACCACCAGCGGGAAGCCCCAGCGCACGAAGAGCACCAGAGGGTCCGAGCTGTTCAGGTTGCCGTAGTGTCGCAGCCAGCTCCGCACGGCGTAAACCAGCCCAGCCAGCAAGGCCACGCACAGGAGGTAGAAGAGGTTCTTGGCCCGTGTGTTTCTCAGGCTGGCAAGGGGGGAGAGGAAAAGAGAGGGCCGGCACTGAGGGATTTCTTCGCGGCACTGGTGGAAGAAACCGGAGAGGCGCACACAGACCAGGAGCACGGCCACAAGGCATAGCAGGTACCAGATCTCTCTTCTGTAAGAAGAAAAGCCAAGGAGCTGCTGCTTGGGGCCTTCTGGCACAGTCAGGCGACCGTCCCAGTGGAGCTTCCCTACCAGCAACATCACCAAGGAGGCCAGCAGGAATGGGGCCACCCGGGCCTCGGCCACCACAAAGCTATCAGAGAACATAGCTCCACAGCGGAAGAACAGAATGCTCATGGGGAAGGCCAGCCCCAGCCACGCTCCCAACCTCTGCCTCAGGCCAATGCTGGCCAAAGGCGGCTGACTGCCTCCCAAGTGGGTTTGCTTGGGATGCCGGCTCCACCAGTGCCAGAAAAAACCCAGCTGAGAAGCTGCAGCTGCCCATGATGACACCAGGAGGAGATCCAGCCCCTGCTGGGTGAACACACGGGCCAGCCCAAGCAGAAGAGCCACCACGAGGCCCCAGAGCAGTGGGTACAGGAGGCAGCTGCGATAGAAAGAGTCTGATGCTGCAGCCAGCTCTGAGGCCACGTAGCAGAGCAAGCAGGAAGCAGCAATGAGGGTGCAGCCCCCCAGCATTCGCAGGGGACGGAAGCGGGCCCAGGACTGGGTGCACACAGCCCGTGCCTCCCGCAAGTAGATCCGGAAGCGACCGATGAGGCTTCCCAGTCTGGACTCCAGCTCTGGAGGCACCAGCGTCGCTCTCTGCACCTGGGCCAAGAGCCGAGTGTGCTCCTCCACGGCACTGGAGAAGAGCTCCTGCAGATGCTGGAGCTGCTCTGCTGGCAGGTCTTGAGCCACCAGCGAGTATGAGTGAAGGAAGCGGTCCACCTGCGGAAGAGGGGACGCAGGGTCAGACAGCGGCACTGGGAACACTGGGAATGGGATTCACTGCCTCCCACAGCCCCTGCTGGGACTTGTCCCCAGCCACCATCACCGAGGGCTGGTCACCCAAATGCAGGATGTGACCAGCAGGAAACACAATTCCTCTGCCAAAGCGACATCCCTCTCAAGTGGCATGTCCATCCCAACAGCCACACTGACTCCTCTCAGCTCTTCACTTACAGGTGCATCTCTGCTAACCTTGTGCATCACTAAGGGCTTCTATGCAGAGACTTTGGTAACAATAAGGCAAACTTTCCCCACAACTTTGAGTCAATATTAGTTATTAACCCCAACCTGATGTCAAACTGACCCTGTTTGTCTGAGGACAGACATCAAATTAAGGAGCTTATACAGAAGGACATCAAACTGCTCCCTCTTTTTCAATACAGGCACAGTAAGCCACTGTACCATAGGCTAAAGAGAGCGTAGGAGGTCAGGAACTGAGGCAGCTATGATGCCAAAGTCACAAAAGAAATCTTCAAGGGCATCACCCAGGTCAGAGCAACTGTACAAACATTCAGCTGCTCAGCAGCCTAGATCTGCTCAAGCCCTGAAACACACCAATACCTCAACACGACAACACCATGTCACCACCCCACCTTCACCAAACAAAAGAGGTTTGTGCTTAAAATGATGTTTCTTCTACTCTCTGGCTCAATGGGGAAGCCTACTGTAGACTGTACCTGCTTGGCATTGATGTGATAGACCAAGAGCTGCTGCAGGGCTGCAGACACAGCATCACCATCCCCGGAGAACAGCTCAGCCATCACCTCCCCGATGTTACTGTAGGGGATGGGCACACCCAGCAGCAGGGCCACTGTGGGCACCAGGTTCACCTGGGGAACAGCCTCGGGCTCCTGGAGAGACAGGGGAGGAATGGGAAATTTGAAAAGAACAGAGCAACACAGATTCTGAGTCGGGCTAGAGGATGGTGGGGAAGAGGAACGTGGATAAGTCAGGAGTGGGAAAAGACCAGTGAAGGCAAAGGCACAGCTCAGCTCTCCCTGAGTCATGGAGAGGAGGATGACTGTCGTGAACTCCAGGTCCTTGCACCTGGCCACCTCACCCAGCCCCACTCAAACACCCCTCACAGCTGGAGGGGCCTCAGCATGGGTCCCTCACCTGCACCCTGTGTCAGCTTTTCCACTACTCTCTCAGGAAACTCCCCCCACCAGGGACAGATGTGGTGTTGAGGGATATGGTGTAGGGTAGAACTTGTAGAGTAGGGCTGATGGTTGGACTTGATGATCCCAAGGGTCTCTTCCAACCTATGTGATTCTATGATTCTATGACTCCCCCACGCCTCTCAATCTAAACAGTCCCACTCAGATACAGTTTTCACCGCTGGTGCCTCCTAAGGCAGTGACAGCTAAGGATCAGCTGCTTCTTACCTCTGGAGGGCCAGTGCCAAAAAGAGGTGTTTTGCTGTACACAAACAGCGCTGCATTCACTTCTTTCTCGCTGTCACCACCATGGTCCCCAGTCTCTGTCATGCCATGGTCCCCAGCCACCAGAAGAAGGGTGTCATTCCCCAGGTGATCCACCAGGGACCTGTTGCCAGGATAAGGAAGGTCAACCCCTACCTGGACAGAGGCCCAAAGAGCCCAGGTGGGAGAGAACATGTCTCCACCAAGCCTGTCTTGCACCACTGAGATGAAACCCACAAAAGCACTTAGCAAAACTAAGTGCTGATGGAGAGCTGCAACAACTGAGCCACGGATGAGGGCAATGCTTGCTTTAAAACAGAACCAAAAATTCAGAACCTCGAGACAGAGTGGACTGATCTTGCTTGGTCAATGGTGGCTGATTCCTCAGTGCTTTCAGGAACCTTGACAAAACACAATTCAGAAGGATGGTTCCCACCAGGAACACAGTTTGAGCTGCTCCTAGTTGGGACCTGTCTATTGCATCACGTTGCAATCTCCTGCTTTTAAGGAAAAAGAGGGGATTGGTCCCTGAAGGATAAAGAAAATGCAACACAACACATACTGCACTCTCAGATGCAGCAGGGCAAGCTACTTATTCCAGCAGCAAAAAGTAAAGCTGTCACAAGAGTGGCATTTTGGGCTGAGGCATGGCTGCACACTCAGGATTTCTGCATCCCATTCTGCCCCCTGGCACAGAGACACAACAACTGAGGGGCCTGTGCACTAAATGCAGCATTCCCTACCCAGGGTCCTTCAAGTGCTCCTCAAATATCAGCTAAAACCCACTGTGACAATCTCCATTTTAAAGATGGAGTGAGGCTCAGCTGTACTTCAGCTGCATCACCACCTCATGGTTCTGTTGAGAAGACCCAAGGAAAACGTTACCTCGGGGCAATACCAAGCACAAATAAAAGGCTGGGCAGAAAATGGACTGCTGAGGAAAAGGACTTGGGGGTGTTGGTGTAAGAGAAGCTCACCATGAGCCACCAGTGTGCACTGGTAGCTCAGAAAGCTAACCGCATCCTGGGCTGCATCAAAAGAAATGAGGCCAGTAGGTTGAGGGAGGTGATTCTGCCCCTCTGCTCTGCTCTGGTAAGAATCCCCTGCAGTGCTGCGTCCAGCTCTGGGACCCCCAGTAAGGACATGGACCTTTCAGAGCAAGTCCAGAGATGACCAGAGAGTTGGTGCATCTCTCGTACAAAGACAGGCAGAGAGAGCTGGGGTTGTTCAGCCCCAAGAAGAAGAGAAGGCTCCAGGAAGACCTTATAGCAGCTTTCCAGTACCTAAAGGGGGCCTACAGGAAAGATGAGGAAGAACTCTTTATCAGGGACTTTAGTGATAGAACAAGGGGTAGCAGTTTCAACCTGAAAGAGGGGAGATTTAGAGTAGATATCAGGAAGAAATTCTTTACTATGAGGATGGTGACACACTGGAATAGGTTGCCAAGGGAAGCTGTGGATGCCCCTTCCCTGGAAGTGTCCAAGACCAGGTTGGATGGGGCTTTGAGCAGCCTGGTCTAGTGGGAGATGACCCTACCCAGGGGGGTTGGAACTTGATGATCTTCAAGATCCCTTCTGACCAAAACCATCCTGTGATTCTATATGATTCTATGAAACCAAACCTCTTTTGAACATGTGTCTATGCAACCAAGACTGCCCCACAGCTCTAGGTTTCAGCTGCTGCTGGCCAAAGCAGTTGTCCGTGTTAGCAGGCACAGTAACCATTCCCTCTTGCCCTCTGCATCTGTAAATTCCCTGGGAAGACCCCACCAGCCTGGCTGAAGGAAGAAGTCAGATGGCAGCCCCCCACCGCCGCACTAATCACCTGAGCATCTCATTCATCTGGGTGAGCTTCTTAGCCATTTCTGGATGGTCAGGTCCATGCTTGTGCCCACAGTGGTCCACGCCGAGGAAGTGAGCAATCAACATGTCCCATTCACCACCGTCCACTGCAGAACAAGAGCAGGTTTATCACACACCAGCCTGGGATCCAGGCACGGACTCTGCACCTGGATGCTCCTGCCAGAGCCTTCTAGTTGCCTCTGGAAACTGCTGCTTCTTCCCCCTCCTGCCATCATCACTTCCAGCTCTCCAGCAGATCAAGGCAGGTTTGAACAGAGACACACTCTTGGTCTGCAGGTGCCTGGGTGCAATGTCTTGGGTAGTTCAATGCCTGGTAAGTGCCCACTGTCCATGGTTTTGCTTCACCAACCCTCAGGAGGCTAATATCCCAGTGTCACCCCAGTCACCTTGAAATACCCTTAACTCAAACTGCCACAAACTGAGCTAAAGAAAACGAGAACACTCAGGAAAATGAGAAGCCAGAAATACAGTCCTTCTGTGGAGATGCTTCAGGTCAGACTCCCCAACGTGCCCCTCTGCATCCCACCCAGGACATGAGCCCAGCACACCAAAGCTGCCCCTAGGTAGAAAGTCAACCCCGCCTCTCCCCTCTGCTTCAGGGCCTCAACACAGGAATAACAACATACTTGGAGTTAAATGCACTGCAGCTCTCCCACAAGGCACAAGGACTTCAGTCCTTGTTGAACAAGTTCGGTCTCGTTCAACATATTCGTCAATGACCTGGATGAGGGGACAGAGTGTATCCTCGGCAAGTTTGCTGATGACACCAAACTGGGAGGGCTGGCTGTGCCACAACCCAGGGTGACCTGGACAGGCTGGAGAGCTGGGCTGAGAAGAACATAACGAGGTTCAAAAAGGGTAAGTGAAGGGGAGGAGGAATGGCAGGCACCAGTATAGAATCATAGAATCATTTAGGTTGGAAGAGACCCCTGGGATCATCAAGTCCAACCATCAGCCCTACTCTACAAGTTCTCCCCTACACCAGATCCCTCATCACCACATCTAATCTACTCTTAAACACAGTCAGGGATGGTGACTCCACCACCTCCCTGGGCAGCTGATTCCAGTGACTGACCACTCTCTCCATGAAAAACTTTTTCCTAATGTCCAGCCTAACCCTACCCTGCTGCAGCTTGCAGCCATTCCCTCTTGTCCTGTCGCTCATTGCCCATGAGAAGAGACCAGCACCAACCTCTCTACAGTGCCCTTTCAAGCAGTTGTAGAGAGTGATGAGGTCTCCCCTCAGCCTCCTCTTCCTCAAACTAAACAACCCCAACTCCCTCANGAGCTCAAACAAGAGCTTGGAAGAAGAGTTCAAGGTTGTTTGGGATGTTGGGAGAGACTAGGAGAGTCTTGGTCTTTTGAATATCAGATCTAGATGATGGGAGAATTGGGTTGAGAGGAGACAAGGGCATGGGATGGAGAACTTCATGCTATTACAACCATTTCTTCAGCTTTTGTCACAGCTGGGGACACATCTGTCCATAGGTTAGGGGTGGGCCTGCTGGAAAGCAGTTCTGAGGAGAAGGACCTGGGGCTCCTGGTAGATAGTAAACTATCCATGTGCCCTTGTTGCCAGGAGGGCCTGGGCTGCACAGGGAAGAGTGTGGCCAGTAGGTTGAGGGAGGTCATTCTCCCCCTCTACTCTGCACTGGTGAGGCCACAACCGGAATACTGCATCCAGTTCTGGGTTCCCCAGGTCAAGAGAGACAGGGAACTACTGGAGAGAGTCCAGCGTAGGGCCACAAAGATGACTGAGGGATGGGAGCATCTCCCTTGTGAGGAAAGGCTGGGAGAGCTGGAACTCTCCAGCCTGGAGAAGGTGGAGGGGAGACCTCATTAATGCTTCTAACTATCTGAAGGGTGGGTTGAAGGAGAATGGAGCCGGACTCTTTTCAGTGGTTCCCAGTGACAGGATGAGGGGAAATGGGCACAAGCTGGAACACAGGAAATTCCATTCAGATGTGAGGAAAGTCTTTATGGTGATGGTGACAGAGCCCTGGAACAGGCTGCCCCTGTGGAGTCCCCTTCTCTGGAGATCTTCCAGACCCGCCTGGATGCAGTCCTGAGTGATGTGCTCTGGACAATCCTGCTTTAGCAGGGGGGTTGGACTAGATGATCTCTAGAGGTCCCTTCAAACTCAGACAATTCCCTGATTCACCATGAAAGGCCACTGTACCCTTAGATTCCTATCAGACAAAGCAAAGAGCACTCCCCTCAGCTCCAGGACCTCAGGGAGGAGCTTGAAAATCACCTAAAATTCACAAATCAATCTCATGCTTCACCTTCTTCCCAAGATTAGGAGCCACTGATGCTCTGCTGTGAGCCGTGCTGTGCCCCAGCCTCCCGGCGGGTTGCTGCCTGGGGTGTGTTCCCCAGAGCAATGTGTGCCTGCCCAGCAGCCAGGTTTCAACAGTTAAGCTGCTCCTCCTGCTTCGCCCTGGCAGTACGTTTCCAGGACAGATACAGGAGCCTAATCTTGTTCCATCAAACTACACACTCTCCCAAACAGAGGAAAGGTATTTACAGAAACAGTTTATGGGCCCCAGAAGTTGGCTTATCTGTGGGAATCCAGCTACAGCACCATAATCCCCAGGTAGTAGTGTGGACTGCCCAGCACCACTCCTGAACAGGAAAAAGATCTTCAGTCCTACCCCAAACTTGCAGTCGTACCCTCATAAAACCTAAAGGGTTACCCAGGCCCTGGGGAAAGAGCTGCTTACCTGTTGGATAGAGATGCTGCAGAATCCCATCATCCACAGTGTGAAGATCCTTCACGTTAAAAGAAGGGAAGAAATACGAGCGGAAGAACTTCTTTGGGAAGAGTCCTTCCCAAGTGTCATCACCCATGAAGACCACTCTTCTTCCTGGGTCAGAAAGAAAGGAATTAATGAGAGGAGGGAGCCCACCCAGTCATAGAATCATAGAATCATAGAATCATTTAGGTTGGAAGAGACCCCTGGGATCATCAAGTCCAACCATCAGCCCTACTCTACAAGTTCTCCCCTACACCAGATCCCTCAACACCACATCTAATCTACTCTTAAACACAGTCAGGGATGGTGACTTCACCACCTCCCTGGGCAGCCCATTCCAGTGTCTGACCACTCTCTCTGTGAAAAATTTTTTCATGTCCAGCCTAACCCTACCCTGCTGCAGCTTGCAGCCATTCCCTCTTGTCCTGTCGCTCATTGCCCGTGAGAAGAGACCAGCACCAACCTCTCTACAGTGCCCTTTCAAGCAGTTGTAGGGAGTGATGAGGTCTCCCCTCAGCCTCCTCTTCCTCAAACTAAACAACCCCAACTCCCTCAATCGATCCTCATAAGCCTTGTTCTCCAGGCCTTTCACCAGCTTTGTTGCCCTCCTCTGTACTCATTCCAGCACCTCGATATCTCTCTTGTGTTGAGGTGCCCAGAACTGGACACAATACTCAAGGTGCGGTCTCACCAGTGCTGAGTACAGGGGGACAATCATGCAGCATGTAACCCACACTAGTGCAGTCATGGGTACAGTCATAGGTACAGTCATGCTGTAACCCACACTAGTGCAAAGAACCTGGGCGGGTCCAGACCAGGGTCTGGAGCACCAGTTCATCTCCAACCCACGCTCAAAAGCGACTTAAAACTAAAATGACCAAATGAGTTGGAATACGGGGAGTGACCAGCCCTATTTCTAAGCCTGCACGTGCCCTCCACACCAAACCTACCTGGACAACCCCACAACTTATTGCTGATCTCTGACATGCAGGCAGGTACCCTCCCACACTGCCGTAGCACTTAGCAAGGTGCAGCATGAAGCTGACACACCTTCGCCCAAGGACCATGACCCCACTGTAAAACACCAGGCAGTAGATGGCTGCTGTCAGGGGTTGAGTAGAAGCTGTGTGTCCTGGGCTTCGGCTTTAAACACAGTAGTGGTGGGGGTTTCATACACAGAAGAGAATGCAAAAGTACTGAGGCTTCCCACAGCCCTTGTCCTGCCTGCCACCAGCCAGTCCTCTTGTGTTTCCACAGAACTTCTCCAGCCTGGGAGCAGGAACCGCTTCCCCCCAAGCTGCTGCTCTGGCACATGATCTACCAGTTTTTTTGCCTTGGAGGATTTACTGCTTTTTCCCCACCTTGCTCACACACAGTGGGAGCAGAGAACCCTGTCACATTGCCTCATCCCATGCACTGGTATTTGTGCCACCTGTGAGCCCTGGGAGGAAACCTCTCTGGCTAACACAAGAGCGCATCTTGTCCCCTTCTCGCTACTCCATCATCCCACCCAAACCAAACCCTTTACAGCTGCACTAAACACGCCCCAGCAGCACCCAGCTCCACAGAAGCAGGGATGAGGTTCCTGCTAACAGTTGCAGGCAGCTGCTGCCGGAGCGGCAGCTCCTCAGCACGCCTGGCACCAGCTCCACACGTGCCTCACCTGAACGCAAACAGGATACAACCGACTGCCCTTGGCTTCGTACCTTCGTACGGACCCTCCCAGTGGTGACCTTGTGACAGCCACAATCACAGCCACCCTTCAGCTGCTTTGCCCTGAGCATGGCAAAAGAATTAGCTGACAGGGTAGAGGTGCTCTTAGCACCACTGTCCCGTGTAGACGCTGGCCAGTGCCCTGTCCCAGAGGGACACTGCCCTCGCCCACCTACCGTTCTGCACCAACTGTGCCAGCAGGTTGTCCTCCTGGATGGCATAGCTGGCAAAGTTGCTGCCCACGTCGATGAAAGTGGGCAGCGAGCCGGTGGTGAGGCCCTTGATGCGCTGCATGGTGGCGGTGGGGGCATCGGCACGGAAGCGGTAGAGGCGGGCATGGCGGGGCTGGGAGGTTGCAAGGTGGTGCAGGAAACCCAGCTTGTTCTCATAGGGCAGGGGCCTGGCCTTGGCCGGGTCAAAGCGGGCAAACTCAAACCGGAGGGCATCGATGATGACAAGTACAGCTTTGGGAAAGCGCTGGGGAGCCCAACAGGAGCCTGGCGGGAGGCTCTGCCTCTCCCAGGCCGGCGGCAGGAGGGGGTCTGAGCAGGAGCTGCTGCTGGGGAGCTCAATGCGGGTGAGCAGGAAACCGCTCATGAAGAGCCCGATCCCGGCGAAAAAGAGGAAGCAGACCCAAGCCAGGAAGAGCAGCACC
>VZTM01023797.1:2592-21691 GCA_013400555.1 Jacana jacana | reverse complement strand
TTTAAAAAAAATATTTATTATTTTTTGTTTCATTATTAATATTTCCATTAAACTAGTTTTGTTTTTTCCTAACCTCATAAATTTATTTATGTCTTCCTCTCCTCTCTTTTTCTTAGAGGGAGGAGGGACAGGCCATCTCTCGTTTTGATTGGTCAATCCAGCCAAAACCACGACATACGCCTATTTGCTGAAAAGGTTGCTGAAGTATTTTCAGCTCCAATAGTTTAAATGGGTACGTTTTAAATTACTTGTTAGAAATCATCAAACCAAGTCAGTCCCAGGTGGATTTAGCTGTTTCATTTGAGTCTATGTTAGTAGGTCAAGTTCATAAAATCATGAACTCATAGAATAGTTATCGTTGGAGGGAGACTTTAAAGTTCACCTAGCCCAACTCCCCCACAATGAGCAGGGACACCTCCCCACTAAACCAGGTTACTCAGACCTGACCTTGAACACCTCTGGGGATGGGGCATCCACAACTTCTCTTTGCAACCTGTTCCAGTGTCTCCCTCATTGCAAAGAATTTCTTCCTAACGTCTAATCTAAATCTACCCTTTTTCAGCTTAATGCCATTACCCCTCATCCTATCACTGCATTCTCTGATAAAGAGTCCCTCCTCATCTCTCCTGTAGGCCCCACTGAGGTACTAAAAGGCTGCTAGAAGGTCTACCCGAAACCTTCTCCATGTTGAATGAATCCCAACTTTCTCAGACTGTCATCACAGGAGAGGTGCTCCAGGCCTCTGATATATTTTTTTATTATTTCTTAATTGTTTACCTAATCCTTCATCTACATTTTTAGCTTCTGAATTCTTTCCAATTATATCTGAAATTTCCCTGCTACCAGACACTGGACACAGCCTTTTCATTTTGATGAGACTTCTCAGCACAAGGGAAAAGAAGACAGTGACCCAGATTTTCATTCTTATCCTTTAAAAGGTACAAAAGAAAAACATGTACCCCCACAGAAATTCAGTGACCTGAATTGTTGAGAATCATCTGTAGAGGTGCAAGTAATTGTTGCAAGATGATTATTCTCATCAGCCTAAAGCTTGAAAGCAATTGAGTGAAAAAAATCCTCGTGTTATGTAAAATGATTACTGCCTCTGAGCCATAATAAACAAGGATGTTCTCACAGTGGTGATGTTAAGCGGCAGAACAAATGAGTACAGCCTGCTGATTGTACAATGTCTTGATCATTATCAATTGCTGTAACCCCCAGTAAGTAAATGATTTAATTATTGAGGTGTCTGCATGATCCATTTCTAAAAAGAACAATGAATAATGCTGAGAATCAACCACAATCACCTTTGACACCAAGTGACTTGGACAACAACAGCCCTAGCTATTTTCCTTTGTTGTGTTTTGCAAGATGTCCAGGAGGTGTGTTAAAATGCAGTCACAAAGGAATTTAATGTCAAATTATATTCAAGAAATTAAAAATCATGATCCAGAATATAACTGATTAAGAAACCTTCAGGAAAGCAAGAGGGAGGAGTAAAGAGGAAAGACTAGGTTTTATGCATACAATGCATGACAGTAGCATCACCCTGACTTTACAAGGTTTCTTTCTTTAACATTCCTACAGACTGGGTTTCATCCAGAAATTCATAGTTTTAGTGGTGTGATTACTATATTTAGAAATTTGACTAAATGTTAATCAGGAAGCAAAACTTGTGTAAAACATCGAGTCCATGCAGAAATAAGATTTTCCATATATTCACAAGAATTTTCCTATATGCAAAGTCAGTGGGCATTCAAGTTCTGCAAGTTAAATAACTAAAGATCAGTTTACATCTCCAGCTCCATTGAAAAATGAGTGCTGAAAATCAATGATAATCATTGTCTGACTAAATTAAATTTGCACTAGGAGCTGCAATAAAGCATTAAGAAGTCTGGCCTGCGTTTTAACTGTACAGCCACCCATGCAAGAGCCAGATCAAGTATCTCAGTACTGCATTATAGCTAGCAGTGTTCATGTATACCAAATAGCTTATGAGCCATAATCTTGTTTTCAAAAAGGCATTCAGCACTTGGGAACTGGAGACTTCCTGAAGGTCAGACAACCCTTCTTATTTCACTTTCCCCTTTCTGGTTAATGTGAGATCACCTCCTTAGTGTCGAACTCATCCTCGCAAATAGAAAATCTGCAATCACAAGTTTGTTTTTTTTTTAAATACCTTTGAAAATCTTATTACTCTGCCTACTTTATGGATTTAAGTTGTATAAAAAGAGAAGATGGAAAAGAAAATTACATTTCTTAGCTGTATCACAGATTCTCTGTACCAGTATTTCACTTTTTAAGGACAGCCCTTTGAGGCAGGAGCTCTCTGTTTCCCTGTGCATGGAAAATGTTTAGGACTGGCTGGTGCTTTTAGCTGCCATAAATACTAGATTTCTAGTTCTCTTTGTAGGAGAGTAACACACATATAAGGTGGCTTTATCAGTCCCAAGAAACACTACTTTCTCTCTCTTACTCATTTTGAGTAGATCACACCATTCTTCCTCATTAGAGTGTAATTGCTCCCTAATTATTTTAACTACAGCTGGGACAAGAAGTCTTGATGGAACAGTACCTTAAAAGGAGCACTGAGGATTCAAAAATTGATCCCCTCACTTGATTTTTATTACTTCTCACCTCCTTCTGCTGCAAGTATCACAAAAAGTCACAACAGCAGAAAGGAAAAGGAGAGATTAAAGAATTTGAGTAAGGGCAGCCACCCATATACCCTATTAACAACGTGTCCTCCCCAGAAAACCTATGTGAAAAGCCACATTTTGCTGGACGAATTCTGGAAAAAAAAAAAATAAAAATTAGATTTTGTGCTTTACATATCTCATAATTAAATTCTTCCTTCAAATGCGTACATACCCACTGGCACCCCACTTACTAAAGTAGTTATCCAAAGACTAGGAATAGAAAATGGGAAAAAAGATATTATAAGGCCTTCACAAGGGTAGTTCCAGCTTTATCTACTAGTATTTTCTGCTTTCCTCTGTAAGTTTTACAAGTCTTTCCTGACTGCCTCTTAAGATCTACTTGTTAGAAGGAGAGGAATCCCTTTTACCTTGACTTCTTTCTACACATGTACAGTGTTTCAGGACCTGGCAGACTTGTGAACCTGTGAAAGGATCCACATTGGAGTGGTTTGTGAAGAACTGTAGCCTGTGGGAAGGACTCACATTGGAGCAGTTCATGGAGGACTGTCTCCAGTGGGTGGGACCACACACTGGAGCAGAGGAAGAGTGTGTCAAGTCCTCTCCCTGAGGAGGGAGGAGCAGCAGAGAAAACATGTGATGAACTGACCACAACCCACCTTCCCTACCCCCCTGCACCACTCAGGGGGAGGAAGTGGAGAAATCAGGAGGGAAATTGAGTCTGGGAAGAAGGGAAGGGTCGGAGGAAGGGGGTTTAAGATTTGGTTTTATTTCTCATCATCCTACTCTGATTGGAAATTTTGCCCATGATGGTAATTATTGAGTGTCTTTATCTCAACCCACAAGCCTTTTGTTGTATTTTTCTCCCCCTGTCCAGTTTAGAGAGGGACCGATAGAGCAGCTTGGTGGGCACCTGGCATCCAGCCAGGGTCAACACACAACAATGGCCTTCCAGGCACTGGGGCCAGACGCTCATAAGCAATTAACAGAAGTTCATAGTTGTGCTTCTTTTTTATTTATATAAAATAATTATTTGCATTCATGTAATGTAGATTTAATTTCTTTATAACAAGGACAAACAAGTCCTCTAACACGAATTGCATGTTGTGTCCTGTGTCCTCCTTTATCTACCTCTCATATTTTAAAATTCTATTTGTGCAGAATTGCTGTCTTACTGGTGCCCCAATTTCTCCCCTTTTATTCCCTTCTCATTCATTAAATTCAGTCTGATACCTGTGCTTGAAATGAATTCCTGATTTAATGAGTCTTCTTTAAAATACCTGTAAATCAGGAACACATATTTGTTTGAAGTTGTCAGGTAACCTTGCAATATGAATCTAATAGTAGATGTCTTGTAAGTGATTTGCTTTTGAATGTGGTGTGTTTACAATATTTTATTTAATAACTTGAATAAATCTTTCATTTATGAGTAAATTCAGACACCAGATTCATTGTTGGCATAACTCCACAGGTTTCAGTGATGGATTGGCCTATAGAGCTTGTAAGAGTGCTGTTCAACTTCATTGCTTTAGTATGTCTTAGAATAAGGAAGATCATGTTCAGAAAGCTGCAGTTAAGTATCTTTCAACAACCTGGACAGGGGGATAGATCCTTGGTGCAGCATCAGTAAATTTGCAAGCATCACCAAGTAGAGCAGGAGTGTTAATCTTCTGGAGTCTAGAAAGGCTCTACAGAGGACTTAGACAAGCTGGATGGATGAGCTGAGGCCAGTGATATGAGGTTCAACAAGACCAAATATTGAGTCCTGCACCTAGGACCCCATGCAAGGCTACAGGTTTTGGGAAGAGTGGCTGGAGAACTGCCTGCAGAAAAGAGCTGCCTGGCAGAAAAGAACCTGGGGATGTTTGTCAACAGCCAGCTGAACATAAGCCAACAGTGTGCCCAGGTGTCCAAGAAGGCCAACAGCACCCTGGCCTGTATCAGGAACAGAGTAGTAAGTAGGACTACGGATCATCCTCCTGTGCTTAGCACTGGTGAGGTCTCACTTCAAATACTGTGTGCAGTTTCAGGCCCCTCACTACAAAAAAAGACATTGAGGTGCTGGAGTGTGTCAAGAGAAGGACAACAAAACTGGTGAGGAGCCTGGAACACAAGTCTTATAAGAAGCAGCTCAGGGAACTGGGGTTGTTTAGCATGGAGAAAAGGAGGCTTTGTAACTCTCTACAACTATCTGAAAGGATGCTGTAGTGAGGTGGGGGTCAGTCCCTGCCCCAACTAACAAGTAATAGGGTGAGAGAAAATAACCTCAAGTTGCACTAGGGGAAGTTTAGATTGGATAGGTTTAGTTTCTGCTCATAGGAAAAGGGGCAACATAATCTTCATTTTCAAAAAGGGAAAAAAGGAAGACCCAGGGAACTACATGTTGGTCAGTCTCACCTCTGTGCCTGGCAAGAACATGGAGCACATCCTCCTGGAAATTCTGCTAAGGTAAATTGAAAATAAGGAGGTGATTAGTGATAAACAACATGGCTTCACCAAGGGCAAGTCACACCTGATAAGTTTGATAGCCTTCTATGATGGGGTTACAGCAACGGTCATTAAGGGGAAAGTGACAGACACCATTTACCTGGATTAGGCAAAATGTCTGATACTGTTCTGCATGACAACCTGGTCTCCAAATTGGAGAGACACAGATTTAATGGAAGGAAAGTGGATGAAGAACTAGTTGGATGGCAGCACTCAAAGAGTTGCAGTCAATGGTCCAATGTTAAGTGGAACTCAGTGATGAGTGATGTTCCTCAGGGTTCAGTACTGGGACCAGTGCTGTTTGATATCTTTGTTGGCAACATGGACGGTGGGATTGAGTGAACGCTCAGCAAATTTGCTGACAACGCCAAGCTGTGTGCGTGGTTGGCATGCTAGAGGGAAGGGATGCCATTCAAAGGGGTCGGGACAGGCTTGAGAAATAGGCCTATGCAAACATCATAAAGTTCAACCAGGACACGTTCAAGGCCCTTCACCTAAGGCAATCCCAAAACACAAATACAGAATGGGCAGAGAATGGATTGAGAACAGCCCTGAGGAGAAGCACTTTGAGTGTTGGTTGATAAACTCAATATGAGTCAGCAATGTGTGCTCAAAGCACAGAAAGCCAACCATGTCCTGGGNTGGTCAGTCTCACCTCTGTGCCTGGCAAGAACATGGAGCACATCCTCCTGGAAATTCTGCTAAGGTAAATTGAAAATAAGGAGGTGATTAGTGATAAACAACATGGCTTCACCAAGGGCAAGTCACACCTGATAAGTTTGATAGCCTTCTATGATGGGGTTACAGCAACGGTCATTAAGGGGAAAGTGACAGACACCATTTACCTGGATTAGGCAAAATGTCTGATACTGTTCTGCATGACAACCTGGTCTCCAAATTGGAGAGACACAGATTTAATGGAAGGAAAGTGGATGAAGAACTAGTTGGATGGCAGCACTCAAAGAGTTGCAGTCAATGGTCCAATGTTAAGTGGAACTCAGTGATGAGTGATGTTCCTCAGGGTTCAGTACTGGGACCAGTGCTGTTTGATATCTTTGTTGGCAACATGGACGGTGGGATTGAGTGAACGCTCAGCAAATTTGCTGACAACGCCAAGCTGTGTGCGTGGTTGGCATGCTAGAGGGAAGGGATGCCATTCAAAGGGGTCGGGACAGGCTTGAGAAATAGGCCTATGCAAACATCATAAAGTTCAACCAGGACACGTTCAAGGCCCTTCACCTAAGGCAATCCCAAAACACAAATACAGAATGGGCAGAGAATGGATTGAGAACAGCCCTGAGGAGAAGCACTTTGAGTGTTGGTTGATAAACTCAATATGAGTCAGCAATGTGTGCTCAAAGCACAGAAAGCCAACCATGTCCTGGGCTGTATCAAAAGAAGCATGACCGGCAGGTTGAGGGAGATGATTCTGCCCCTCTGCTCTGCTCTGGTGAGACCCCACCTGGAGTACTGTGTCCAGCTCAGGAGTCCTCAGCACAAGAAGAACATGGATTTGTTGGAGTGAGTCCGGAGCAGGGTCATGAAGATGACCAGGGGGCTGGAGCACCTTTGCTATAAAGAGAGGCAGAGAGAGTTGGGATTCATTTAGCCCGAATAAGAAAAAGCTCCAGGGACACCTTATAGGAGTTTTCCAGTTAGTAAAAGGGACCGACAGGAATGATGGGGAGGGACTCCTTATCAAGGAGGGTAGTGATAGGACAAAGGGTGATGGTTTTAAACTGAAAGATGCATGATTTAGATTCAATATTAGGAAAAAAGTCTTTGCAATGATTGTGGGGAGACACTGGAACAAGTTGCATAGAAAAGTTATGGATGCCCCATCCCTGGAGGTGTTTAAGACCAGGCTGGATGGGGTTTTGAGCAACCTGCTCCAGAGGGAGGTGTCCCTCTCCTGTAGGAGAAGGGTTGGAATTCAATAATCTTTAAAGTCCCTTCTAACACAAACCATACTATGAATCTCTGATATTAGGAAAAAGTCTTCATGGAAAGGTTTATTGATCATTGGAACAGGCTACCCAGGGAAGTAATTGAGTTACTATCCTTGGAGTTGTTTAAGAGACTAGTAGATGTGGCACTTAAGGACATGGTGTAGTGCTGGACTTGGCAGTGCTAGGTTGGACTTGGTCATCTTAAAGGTATTTTCCAATCTAAACAATTCTATGATTTTATGATTCTATGAAGTAGCTTTAACATGATAGTGCAATCACAATTACTTCAGACATCTAGTTTTTATTCTGTGCTGCTATCACAAAAAAGAACAACTATGCAAGAGTAACAGGGATATCAGTGGAAAAGATCCTTCTTATTGCTGTTGCTTTGCTGCAATGCAGACATGTCTTTAAATGGCTGCTGAACTGAGCCTGCTGTTGAGTGCTACCTGCTAATTCATTTGATATTCTGCCTTGTAGTCAATTATGGTATTCATCAGCTTTCTGCTTACATGGCACAGCTGCCTGAGATACCACTACCAGCGTACTCCATGTTGGCCTTATTCGAAGTGTAATACCTATGTCTGAGGAGGCTATGATGTAATTTAAAGTACAAATATTGATGGCAAAGAGCTTCTTTCTCTTCCAAGAAAATGCTAGGGGTATTCTGAGCCCTTATTTTGTCAGTGCTGAGTACTCAATTTTTTAAATAAATCAGTTCCCTCAGTTAATCCCATTTTTCAGTTTCTCCTTTCCTCCAGTTAATTCCTTATTCTTTGTGTGGGCTGTGCATTCAGTGGATGCCCACCAGTCCATACCGTGTTGTTTCACATAGGCAGTGTCATGTCTTTCCTTTTGCAACAAAAGATGTTTTCAGATCTGCCTTACCTACTGCATTATAAAGAAAATGCCTATGGTTCACTGGCACTTGGTGTACTTGGTATACTCAAGCAAACAGAGTGGACAAGATCACAGAAGCTGTTTCTAGCCTAGCTGAAAAATAGTAACTACTGCCTCACTGCTGCACTCAAAAGAGAGTAAAATTGAAAAGTATTTTGGCTAACATCTGCATGCTTAGCAAAAGGAAACTCAAAAGGGAAGGAATGAATTTTGCGCAGAGCTTCTATGTATCCCAGCTGTCACGTGAGCCTAATCATTGTATCAAGCACCAGGGAAGGAAAGCCAGCCTTTTCCTGTGCCATATTGAGATGGATATCACATGGAGCATTTTCTAGTGTGGCAAGAAAAATGCCTGAAGACAACATACAAATCTTGAGTCAATCCTATGGGAAAAACACTTCCTTGCTTGCTTCCATGTATTGTTTTCTTGAAGTTGCTACAAAATGTGCGGACTGAGAAATCAGCATTGAGATTCTCTTGTGAGCCAGCTCTAGGCCAGACACTTGCTGGATACAAATCAGCAAGATATAGCCACAGCTGACATGAAACCATTTATGTTGGATGTGCTGATCCAGTGTATGAACCACATTGCAGTTGGATGGTGAATTTGTAGTACTGGCCTTTTAATATGAATGACAATGATAAAATCTCATCTGATGTGCCAAGCATCATGTGGAACTCCTACAGACTGATAAATGTCCTTCCATAACGGAGGTGCTGCCATAGAGACTATTCCTCCTTAAATGTATTGAAAAAGATTTGCAAATAGCATACATAACAGTTCTTTGTAAGCACCAGATACTAGGAGAGAGTTTTTGTGGGTGACAGGAAACAGAATGGAATTGCATGGATAATTAAAGGCGAGAGTTCACTGCTGGTCCCTTCTTTATGAGTGTTAGGGTGTCATGAGAGGAGAAGACAAAAAGTTGCCCTTTATCTGTAATTATCACTACATAGGGTTCTCAACTGCAGCAAATCATACCCATTTTAAGTGTATATGATTACGCCTCAAATACAGAATGTGGTCTACAAACTTGAACATAAAGAACCTTAGTGTAGTTCATGATCCAAAGACAAAGTCAATATAAATCTTGAGTAAAAATGAAGTACTAAATCGTACTTACAGTTTATAACTGAGTCGGAGCTTTACAATCACTGAATTATTACTACTCCTATCTTTTTGTGAAAAAGAACTAGTACACTCTGACATTATTAATGAACTAATTTTGTTTCAGATTATTCAGTCCTATAGAGCTAATATAGGACCTGATCATTTTACCCTGTCATCCTGCATCAAATTGGGAGAAATGGCTGTATTACCTGAACTGTTTAATGTTTCTCATGCTAAGAAAAAGCTTTATTTCCAGACATTTGACTTTGCAAAAACAGTTGATTTTTATTTATTTCAGTAGTGCTCATAAAACATTAAACAAAAGTCCAGTGTAGCCTCCCAGAGCTACATTACGGTTTGCTGTGAAATTCCTAATAAGGAGATAACCCCTGGCTTTGGAGAGTAAAGAAACGAGCTGGTTTGCACTGATGAAATCCCTCCAGGATTCTGAAGGGCACCACCTCATTTTTTTGCATAAATATTATGTCCTCCTACTGGTTCCATTAGTGATTCATGGAAATTATACCTATTAAATGCAAAAATATTCATGGATCTGATTGCTGACATGAATATATTGATTACAAAGACACTAAGATATCAGCTGTAAATTGAATGAGACTTTATTGTGTGAAGTTAAAACATGGTAATAGGGTGCTATTTTCTCTGGAATTTTGAATCCCTGCAAGGTAAAATTATTTCTTTTAGAAAATAGAACATACTGGCTTAATGGGTTTTGTTGTGATAGTAAATGACAGAGGAGCAGATTTACTAGCTAGCATAAACAGCACAGATCTGTAGCATGCAATGCGTTTCCATCCTTTCACATGAGCTGGGGATGCATTCCTTTGTATCGGTAATCAGCATATGCAGATATTTGCAGCCTGGCGTCTGCAGCTTGAGCTCTGAGCAGAATGCCAGCAGCATCTCTTATTTCCAGAGTAGCACAAAGGGCATGTAAGAGTTGGTGAAAGATTATGCTAACACAAAAGGTCAGTCTTCTGGTCATCTAAAATTAGACTCAGGACACCTAACCAAACTGAAAATGCTGAATTTTACAAAGCTGAAGACCAATATCTGGAGAATTATTAAACAGATGAGTGCCTTTATATAGCATATATAACACCGTCTTTGGAGATATTTCTATGATTCTTAGCAGTGCAAAACTAAATAAACTGAAATACTGAAAGTGACACAGAAACAGATTACATGCATTACATGACACATTAGTGAAGCTAAGCCTATTATATGTGACAGCCTCAGTGAGACTGGATGCTGGAATACTGGCTTGCCCTGCTCATATGTCCTCACACATGCCTGTGGTTGCTCAGTTCTGCTGACCTTGCTTATAAGAAATTGCTGCCCGAGCTATGGATTTTCTGGCAGTACATCTCGAGAGAAGTGTTTACCTAGATTATACCAAATCATTAACTGCAATCAAAGGTATAATCAGTTTTCTGAACTAAGCATAATATTTTTAATGAAAGGTCTCTCTCAAGGAAGAAAGTAGCTAGAATGAAGTCCTACGTATCTGTACCACAGTTGTAAATGCAAACCAACTAATGTGGATTTTTCTCATATCTTGACCACTCCTTTTAACATTGGGCACTGGATCCACCTACCACACCAGAGAGCTAGATGGCTGTTGGTGCCTAAATTCTCAATACATTTAATGTTTTTACTCAAGAGAAGTGTGATATTATACCAGAGCAGCTTTCTAGAACATGCCTCTCTCTGAAGTTACCTATAGGGAATCATTTTTTGTTTGTGGTTTTGTTTGAGTGAGGGGTTTTACCTCATTTTGGTGGCAGAGACTGGTGGTTGTAAATACCCTAAGGTATTTCCATCCTGCAGAGATCAGAGGTTTGAGTCATATATCACTGTGGTCATGTATAACAAACAGAGCTACTGTGACCTCTCAGTGGAGGAATTCCTGAGAAACACACAGAAAACAAAGTATCTCAACCGCAAGAGAGTGAATATACACTAGTATTTCTGCAACAAGTTCTCCTACATCAACAATAAATTTACATTTAGTCTTTAAAACCTTGCTGAATTTTCCAAGATGGGAGTTTGTACTGTTTGACATGGCTTTGATACAATCCAAATCTTGGAATGCAATTCTATAAAATTCCTAGCTTACTGTTCTTTTCTAAATATTACCTGTATAAGACATTTAATTTCATGTGAATACTTTTCTTCATGTACATGGATTTTTTTTCACATCCATTTTTTAATTTATCGATCCTTTTTATTAGCCCTCTGTTACCTGTGTTCAGTGTTGCTGCTCTAGCTCCATTTGAAAAACTGGAATTTGACTCTGCTTTCAGAAAGTCCAGAGGAATTTTGTTATTAAAGCTCATGAAAACTTGATAATGGATTCCTCTTTGTGGGTGTATTTAACTTGCATTCAGATTCCTTATTATGTTAGATAAATATATTCAAGCAATCTAACTTCCCATGTGTTTGCTCCTCAGAAGTAACTACCCTGAAATACTGATAACACTGGAGGTGAATGGTACTGTGTTTCTGTCTTGTAGACCAAGACTTTATCTTCTCTCCTTTCATTCCAGTGATAATCACTTATCAACAGAAGCAGGCTTCTTGGTGTGACTGTGAAGCTACAAAGTTTGTGGTCCCCAGCAAAGACATGTTAGGAGCTGGGTCTAGTGCATCAATTGTAGTGTTTTTAATAGAGAGTGGACAATGAGGAAATATTGTATATGGTTGACTGTGGTGTCTGAGGTTGATAAGCTTCTCTCATGGGCTTAATTCTCACTCCTTTGAACCCTTTCCCACTCTGACTCTGGTATCCTAATGACAACCGGGGAGAAACAATGAAAAATATTTTCAATGGAAGCAAAAATAAATACTGCATTCCTCATTTTTGCTGTAAGAATGTTTCTAACTGCAGTGCAGCTTTCACCTCCTCACAGGATCAAAGGCACAAAGATAAGAAACATCTGACTACATGCAGTTCATGTTAATAAAAACACCCTTATAGCACAGAATGCAGCAAAAGTAACAGCAGCACTGGTTTTGGTGGAACAGAACAACAAACTTCTAATTCAGAAATAGTCATGAGATTTAGGTTGTGTTTTGCAAATGACACCAACACTTGTGTTTCATCATAGTAATACAAAAAGAAATTGCTGTTGTGTAAGTATTGGACATAGACTTGGTTGGTTGGGTTTTTTTCTTTGGTTGGTTTTGGTTTTGGTTTTTTTCAATTAAAGTGGCTGTGAATGGAAAGGAGAACTTTCCCAATTACTTAGCTAACCCCTACTTTAAGTCCCAGTTCTAACCAGTAGCTTGGCCTCTCACAAAGGAGGAGCTTAGCCAGGGGGAAGCTTGCAACACAAGAGGGAACTGTGTCTCCTCCTTGTCCTGCACCCCTCTGCAATTGGGCATTCCTTCTTTAACTCACAGCTGGCCACAGCAGCTCATGCCTGCCCCCACTGCCTGAGCAAAGAGGAGTGCCAGGACCCCAGACACTGTTCGGAGAGGAGACACTGGATGGAGGGTGGTCAGCACACAGGGCTGGCAATACAATACCACTTGCATATGTGCAGTTGATGATACCACAGGTTACTGCACACACGCTGAACTGCAGGACCACTCTACATTCCATTGCCAGGTGCATCGCACTATATGCTGAGCAGAAAGTCAAGAGTAATTTTTATGTGAGTTACGGGATTGTGAAGAGACAGCAGCTCACACTTAGTTGAGAGCTAAAAGGCTTTTAGCAGTCCATGCTGTCATGGCAAGAGGCTGTCAGTTCCCAAAGGGCTAGCAGATCAATTATGCAAATGAGGAAAGCAGTGAGAGGAAGACAGTGTTGAAGAACTGAGAATGACCCAAGACCAAGAACAGAGAATCACTCTCACCCAAGTGCAGAATCTGTGACAGAGGCCAGGTACAGTGCTGTATTTCCTGATTCACAGTCTGAGACTTCAAACCTTTCTGCACATGCTAGTGGCCTTGCTATATGGCAGCATTTTTTTCCCAGCCTGCAAATATTTCTGTTTAATAAAAATTTTTAGCATATTTTTCTTCTGTTTGAATTTCAAATTTTGCCATGAACACTCTGCTGTTAAGCAATATTTTTCTTTCTTTTTGTGTTTAATTTAGCTAAGATGGTAAGTCTTCTTTTATACATGGGTTACTATTGAGGGGTATAGTTTGTCTAACAAAGTGATAAATTAAGAGTTGAAACCAAAAAAAATGCTGCAGTTTTAGTGTTTCAGCTCTTTCTTGTCTTTAATCCTTTTACATTTTAGAAGAGCAGACATTCTTTTCTCTCTAGCTATCTTTTTTTATCTGTCTCCACTATTTTTCGTTATAGCCTCTCCTGTGTTACTATGGTATTGCTTTAATTTTATTCCCCTTCCCCACCTTTCTTCTTTCTTTTACTATTTTGTTCTTCTGTTGCATCCCGTTGCTTCTTAGCATACAGCTTCATTCTTGCAGGATTGCATCTCGCAGGCAGGGACCTGTCCTTCACTGTAGTGCGGTCCCTACCCACAGCTCTGCTCCTATGAAGGCCATTGAAATCCGCCTGTCCTTTGAAACACAAAACCACCGAGAGCTTGTCAATCATGTGTTACTATGCACATGTTCACCCTAACAGCAAAGCACAAGAAAGGAAAAATAAAATAAAATAAAAAAAGTCTCTAGGAGCTATGCTTCTGAGCCTGGTGCTTGTAAACGAATTCCTCTGTACTGAGGCTGACCATTTTCTTTGCAGCATTAAAGTTGATTCCCAGAGAGACTCCCTTTTAGTGAATTGTTTTCAGACTGCATGGTACACTGACAGGATGTGAGGCCTTGTGCTAACCCTTATGTTCACCCAGCCACTGAGATTTCATCCTATTCTTTATTGCTTTGTATTATTCTTTTTAAATGTTATAACCTGAATTTTACTTGCATTTGATAGTATTGTAGCTATTTTTTTTCCTAAAAGTCTCAGGATAAGTGAGGCATGAGTGCTGACAATAAACTAAGAGGACAGCTTCAGCCAGGGTAGGACAGGTTGCACCAGGCTGTTTGTTTGTATCATAATAAATTGGATGCAGTGATTAAAACAAATTACAGTGTCACAACAGCTTACTTTATTATAGATATCCATCAGGAACAGAAGAATCCAACTGGCCATGGCTCTAAGTTAACCAACATCAATCCAAGTTGTTAATAGAGTTTTGCATGATGTTCATTTCTCATTCATCCCACAGAGAAAAAAGAATTAAGAGTAAGAAAAGTTGTGCAAGAATGAAGATTTGTAGCATGAGAGTTTGTTAAGTCTATTGATGGATTAGTACTACTCTTCATGTAACAGGATTTTTTAGCTTGTTAGCATAAGTTTGTTTTGGTCAGGGTTCATCAGTAGCATTTCTCTACATTATAGAAAGAAGATAATACTTTTTCATTGGTAATGCATCCTCTCTGCTTCCTTGCTCTGGCAACTTAAAGAAACCAAGATCAAGAGGAGCCTGAAAGAATATGTTCTCCTCCATTGTTCCCTTCTTTTCTCTGAAAATGGTCAAAGTTTTCTTAAATAATAGTGATTTCTTAAATATATCAGTGTTTCTATTTGCTCTGAGAACCATCTGTTGTGTAAAGTTCGTACTGAAATCCTGACAGCATTCATTAAGTGCTCCTCTCCATTGTGTTTCACTATTGTGCATACACTAAAGAGCACCTGGAGAGCAACCAAGGGTAGTGAGTAAAAATGTATTGTGTTTTCTGGTTTTATTTTAAATTAAATTATACTACTTTGCATAATTAAGGCATTTTAATGTGTTAGTGGGCTTTGGGCTTGTTTGGGTGTTTTTGGTGGAAGCTAGAGTTCTGCTGTGTAATATTGCAATGTTTTTCTGTAGCATCATATTTCAGGCAGAACAGTTTCTGTCGCAGTGTAACATAATTTATTATTCTTATAAAATAAACCCTCTCTTTTCAGGAAGAGGTAGTAATGCATCACAGAGCAAAGCACTACAGCATGGAGAAATCCCAGCTCACAGAAACAGGATAAAACCAATTGGAATCCTATTAAGGCAAATGTTTCTGGGCATTTTGGGCACCAGTCAAAATGCCAAAAGTTTAGGAGGAGGAAGGGGGTGGCTATTTCTGTTTGGGGTGTTTATTTGGCTGTTGGTCATTTGGGTTTTTTTTATTATTTTTCACTAGAGACAAAGTATTCTTTCCTAGGGCAAAATTAGACCAAATATAACCTGTGAATAACATATTTGTGTTTGTGAAGCTCTAGCTTATAAAAAGCAAGTAAAGTATCTGCTATTGTATGAATCTGGCAACAGTATATTCAAAAATTAAATATCATTATTTTCATTCCTGTGTGAGAAGAAAAATAGACTTCTCAATGGCTGTGGTTACATAGAGAGACCCCTAGAATGAGAAAAGAGTGCAACATTGTGTGAGCACTGCTCCCAACAATGCCAATACTAAAAATCTTATTTATTTTAATGTGGAAATGATCTCCTTAAAAGCAACATATTACAATCTTTTGCAGTTGCTTAAAGGGTTCCTAAATCTGCATCTGAAATATGGCAAAACCTGTCCCTTCCCAAAAATAGGCTTTTAAAACAAATCATATTTAACTCAATTGTTTTAAAGGAAGACAATAGGAAAAAAAAAAGGTGGAGAAGCAAAGAAATGGTCTTCTAATATATTTAGCTTACTCAGCCAGTACTAAAAGAATAGCATCTGTGCCCTTTTCAATAATTGCTGCACTATTCAGTTTGATGCACCCAGTGCAACGAACACCACAGAAATCTTCCTGGCTTTTGATTGAGAACTGTGTGGTCTCAGAACACCTGCAGTCTCAAAAAAACATTTGCCAAGGACATACCTGGTTTATTTAATGAACAGGAAACAGTGCAGTTGACTAGTACTGACCTTGCCTGCAGGTACTGCATCCCTGAAAGACTGCTAGGGAAAAGTAATGGACAGTACGATGAAGTGATGAACAGCTGGGCAGATGATGCTGCAAAGAACAGTTGCCTGATTTGGCAGTGCTGTATTTTCTTTGGACAGGTTTATGAAGTGTGTTTGTATTTTCCAGCAGGACTTGGGAGCGCCTCTGCTGCTGTAGGTTAGCAGGGACACCTAGTGGCTTTGGTAAATTAAACTGGGATTGCTTCTGCCACTTGCTGATAAACGCACAAGGGTTTTGAAAAAAGGCTATCAGTGCCACTCTGCTTCAGTCTTAGTGCCTCAAAGCATTTTGCATCACAGCCTTCCTCTGTACCTTTTTCTCGAGTCTATGAAGCAAGGGGAAAAACACGTGTGCTTTAAGTATTCTGACAGACTTTAAGGAGAAGAGGGTTGCTTATTGATGCACAACTGTTATAATCAGAGTTTGCAGAAACAAATAAGCAGGAGGTCACCTAAAATCATTAATTCCACGTATCAGCTTTATTATTTTATCTGTATTAAAGCAGGGAAATACTGCTGAAATTTTTTCAAGTAAACCATTTTAAATATAATACAAATGGTTGTTTTATTTTGTCACATAGGTATTATGCATGACCACATTTTTTTGTCTTCTGGGACTGAATAAATCCCAGTAAATCAATAATGTTTATGAAAGTAAAACACTTAAATGACATTTGAGGAAACTTTACATGTCAAATGCTTTTCCTGTAAAGCCACAAGTCAACTCCTAAGTGAAATTTAAACCAGTATATACCCAGTATACAAGGTCACCTTGTACTGCAGCAGATAAAAGCAGCCATACCACGTTACGCAAGGACTGATCTAGCCCAATATTATTCTCATCTGTTGGTGGAAGCAACACCAGAAAAGTCCCAGTGAAACATGTGAGTGAGCTGGAGTTTTCCACGGTCCAGTCTGCCTCCTGAAGAAACTGAAGGAAAATCAAAGGTGTCAAAATATTATCACAGTTCACCAAGCACAGAACGTGGCTTGCTGCATCAAGGTGCTGCTCTGTACCAGAGCTGCACCTCACATTTACCACCTTTGCAGACACCAGCAGCCACTACAGCTGCCAGCACAAAATTACACAGCCATTCTGGCAAAGGCTTCTCAAAATCTGCCAGATGGACATTCAGATAGTAAAGAGAAAACAGGACAGGTGGCCCAAACCCAGTGATGGAGAATATAGGATCAAATTTCTGGGGAGCTGGTCCCTTCAGTCAAGAGCTTTAAAGTGAATGCTTAAGAACTATTGAGATCCCATGTGGGTGAATTTCAAAGAAACAATATTTATCATCAGATTTTGTTCTCTGTACCAACATTTTAGGGGTTTGCTGCTGTCTCACATTCATTAATGATACACAAGTTATTGAGAAGGCTGAGTCCATCCCTTTCACACACAGATTACCTTTCTTCAAATAGTCTACAGAAGTTATCCTCCCATGATTTCATTTATTTTAAAAGCTAGAGATGACACAAACCATAGTTGATGACAAGCCTTGTTACAAAATCTGTTTCCACAGATGACAACAAACTGGTTAGATGTGATTTGCCTTCATCAGATGACATTACACAGACTGTCTGCATGCTCTTCTTTCAGCATATGTATATTAATGCTAGATTGAATAAATTATAAGCAGCCTCTGCTTTCAATAAACAGAACACTGAACAGATCTGCCCAGGACAGGTACCAAGGTTGTTTACTTTCACTGGTCTTCATATGCACTTAATTACTTTTTACACTTCTTCAGCACCACGCTACCTTGTTGTACAGCTTCTTAAAGATCTGTGCAGTGTTCTACTTGAGGGTTTTCTCCCAACTTAAGTTTAAAACTTCCCCAAGTGCCTTGAAAATTTGCAATTGACATTAGTTATCTTCTAACTAAACCTCCGGATTTGCTGCCTTTCAGGGTTGTACTCAACTCAGCTTTATTGTGTGTAGGATGATGAAGGGCCCAATGTATCATCAATTAACCAATGCCTAGAATTTAAGAAACACTACTCCAAAGTGCCAGTATTGTAATCCTGTACAAAGACACTATCCTGCCTCATGAATAACAGCTCTTTCTTCCTTGTCTCTCCCACAAGGTGATCTGAAAGGAGGCCTGAGAGTAAGCACTCAGGAAATAGATCATTAAAAGTTTTGTACTTTCATTTGTCTACATGCCGAGCCATTTGAAAATGGCATTTTTCAAATTGCAATGAATTCACTTCTGTTCATTACATATTCTGTTAGCAGCAGTTTGCTCCTCTCTTAATTATTATTTTAAATAGGAAGAAAGTCCAGTGTCCTACTGTACCACTACAATACAGTAGTACATAGCCGACAAAATTCTGGATTTTCATGTCTGAATTTTGCTTTAGGGCCTTATATATTTATTAAGATAATAAAAAGTTTTAGAGAAAGGAATGTATTCAATTATTCTTGGCAACATTCCTAGTTCTTACACAAGCATTACACACCTTCTGCTGAAGTTGTCATTGCTAATGTGTCTTGATTCTGGTTTTGCTGCACTATATGAGAATCAAAAGTTGTTCTGGTCAAAACTGGCAAATAATGAATTAATTTGTTGTATTAAAAATTAAGTTTGACAGACTTGAAATGGAGAAAACAAAGTCCAATATCATAGGGTTTTTTTTGAGATCTCTGTATTCTCCTCAGCCTGAAGAACTCATTTATTTGCTTGCTTTGCATTTCTTTTTTTCCATTTGCCTTTAAACTTTTCAGTCTCACCAGTGGTGTAAAGAGACTTTGAAGTCACAGGAGAACCAGGCTGAATATATGTATGGAAATACTTATTCATCAGTGTCTTGCTAAGTTAATGATAAAGATATTTCAAATAGTGTAGCTGCAGTTTTGAGAAATAGGGCCTAAATCAGAGCTGTGAATGATGTATTCAGCATATCCTCAAATGGCACATATAATTTCATGCAGCTATGGGTGTATATTTCCATATAATTTGGCATGTAACAGAGTTACCCAAATATATTTGAGATTTTTTTGCATCACTTCAGGAATTCATGGCAGGGAACAGGTATTCCTGTTG
>VZTM01023796.1:7596-47389 GCA_013400555.1 Jacana jacana | reverse complement strand
TCTTCTCCCAGAGAACTAATGATAGCTGCCCTGCTTGGCCTCAGGGAAAACTGTAAGTGACTTGCCACTGGGAAACAAACCCAAAATCCAGAAGCTCTCAAATCAAGATCCTGGACCTTAAGTTGAAATATAAACTTGACTGAATGACCTTTTTTACTGGGACTAAAACCAATATACAAACTTTGAAGGCTTAGCAACATTCAAGCTCATGACATCCAGATTCCAAGCTTGCTATTTGGCTCCTCTGCCACCTAATTTTGCCAGGAAGACAAGCAATTTAGGTAAGGAAACCCAGCTGCCATAACAAGTTAAAGTATTCCTCTCATTCTGTATTGCAGACCTCATTGCACACACAGCTGAGCCTGCAGCCTTGTATCTGGATCAGCTTCTGCTGCATTTTGACTGTGAGCCAAGTCTTCCAGGGACATAACTTGTCTCTGAAATAAATAGGCTGCATGGGTTAGAAACTGAATGATGTAGAGGTGGAGGTTTTGACCCACATCTCCGAAACGGCAAGTAAGCGATGGCAATTTAAAGGAGAAAACTAATCCTAGAGGTAATTTCTGATCACCTGTCCAGTTCTAAATGGGGTCCAATCCAATTTTATATCTCAACTCTACAGCTCAGCAGCTTTGCTACTGATTTTGTGTTTTTCAATAAGTCCTGTAAGTGAATCCCTTTTACCCTCAAAATCAGTGTGTCGACAGCCAGAATCTTGCTACAGCTATTCATGTGTGATGCCAGAGTTACATTATTCACTTTTCTTTCCCAAAATTCATTTTTTTCCCCTCAAAATTGCATCAGGATTAAGGGGTACATGTGCATGTATGTGTTGCTTGTTCTCTTTTTTAATAAACTTGGTGCTAAATGTCACATTTATGGGCCTCATTTATATGGTAATCTGCAATAGCAACCAGCCTCAGCACTGGCAAACATATACCAGAGATTTTACCTGTATTAGCAGACCGATAGGCTTGGATAATTAATAGGTCTTATTTAAATTTCATTTCCATGCTTTTAGGACTGCCTTAGGTTTTCTCTTCACATGGGCATGTCAGAGAAGTAATGGAGTGAGAGAAGAGACAAGCCCTTTTTCAGTTCACAGAACCCCAATTCTTTATTAATCACAGCTTGCTCACAATGACATACAGGAAAATAGCACTAATGAAGAGTAGAATATGCAGGCAGCAACCTCCAGGGGGTAGGGACAACTTCAAAACTGCAGCTATTTTGGAGATGATGTGTTAGGTTTGGTGATACTGTACTTGGCACAAGCACCCTGTCTAATCATTCCTCCTGCTTCAGCCCTCTTAGACCTAGATGGCCGCCACTAGGAAGGGTTGGCTCACACTGAGGAGTAAAGGTCATGACGAAGGGAAGTCAGCAGTGTCAAAAAACATGAGGTAACAACTGGCTCATGTGTCCCTGGTGAAATATTCAGTAGCCTCTTGTACTATTACACATGTAATGTGGTAGCATCAGATTAGTATCATAGATCATGGCATCTACAGCTAAAGCCACTTGATGCTTCTGGTTACTCCATCAATAAATTTTCAAGTGGTGAATTAAGCTCACTTTACAATTAGCATTTATATGGCTGTTTGGGAATTTGTCATAGCTTGATGGTTACACCGTGCCTCTTGAATTTGCCTCAGACTGATCCTACTTGTTTTCATTCAATTGCACAGCTGTATTTGTCGCCTCTCACCTCAATAACCAGCGGCAACAAGTACGCCATGTAACAATTTAAGCTCAATTATAGAGCACACCACAGAGTCCTGCAGCGTGAGTTGCATTTGAAGAAACTACCTTTTCAGAGCCTTTTGTCTTGGACAGCTCTATGTGAGGTCATCACACTCACCTGTGATCGAGTCACTGCTTCAACAAAGTCTATTGATGGCAAAGCGGTCGAGGTTATTGGGCAATGGCTGGTCTCTAGCACCATAGAACTACTACTGACCTCATGGTGGGTTGGAATGGAAGTCGCAGGGGATGGAATTAGACATGAGGTGCTTCAAATGAACAGACCCAGCAAATTCAACTGAGTGGAAATCGACAACATCAGAAGCCTGTTACAGGACATGTAAGATTATGAAATATCTTGCATAATGCAATACTTGTATTTTTTAACAAAAATGTAAGTATTTACAAAATAAGATCCAAGTTTTTTAAACATCAAGCAAATCATTCTGCAAAGAGACCGCATTGATTTTGTTTTCAATTTCGTTTCTTTTTTAAAGTTTTTTATTGACTTCTTGATTATTATTTTTTTTAAACCATGTCATACATTTCCCATACTGATACCGCATGATCCATAATAGTAATATAGGCAGGGGGAGTTTACTAATGGTGGGGATGGGTCACATCCACCATTGCTGTTTTCAGCCAGACAGTTCCACCTGGAGCTCCTTGTTTCTACGGACCTCTGCGGCATGCCTCTCCTGGAAAAAATCAAGAAGGGAAAAATAAAACCCCTTATTCCACTGGTGCCGATGACAACCATTTAGAGTGTACATTTGGTGTTTGTGCAAAATTTGTTTAACAGCACAACCATCTCTAAAGGATGCAACTCAGGAAGGGTATCATCCACTGGACCAGCCTGAGGCACATTCAATGCTCACACTCAAGAGCTCAGTCTTTTATCTGATGTGGCCTTTCCATCCTTAGCACATCACAGAATTTCAATTTGAAGGCCCACAGAGAGATGTTATGTGCAGCAGAAACCATGCCACATGCTCATATTCGCTCTTTGAATTCCTAGTTGTTAAACTAGATATAGGGAAGGATGAGTGGGCTTGAATTAATTGCTTGTGCACTGTAGGCAGAAGAAGCGCTAGTTACTGTGTTATCTATAGCATTTAGGAACCATAAGACTGAAGGATGAAGATAACTGTCCTCTCCATTCTCTCTCTGGGAGGCAGTTACCAAAAGTCAATGCTGGACTCTTCTGTCCACTTTCAGCCATGCTGCCTTCCCTTTTACAAAAAACCTCATAAGTAATTTAGACTTATTTGAGCCATTGCATATTCAGATACTTCTGTGGAAATGGGCCTGTGGTCAGGAACAACAGCTGTCAAATGAATTTAGGAATGTTCTACTTGGGATGTTTATAAAACTATTCTTTTTGGCAACTTCTTGCTTTTAGGGCTTTTGGCTTGTGCCTCTCTCCTTTCAGCTGTCAAACTATCAGACTTTTACCTCTTGTGTCTAGTCACTGAAAAAAACCCCCAGAAAACCAAATGACAAGCACAAGGTGACTACAGAAGTGAACATCCATCCCTAGCTGACTTCAGTTTTGAGCACTCCCTGGGTATTTCCATGCACTAGAGAGTCTTTAATGGTCAAAAAGTCACTGAAGTCAACAATTATCTTTTTATTGTCTGAGTTGGACTAGGATCACAGGCCAAGACAGCTCATTGCATCAACTGACTCTGTAAATTGCAGTTTCTTAGAATATTAATTGCTCTGAAAGCCAGATTTTATATGGGACTTGTTCCTCGCTCCTGTTAACTGCAGCATACAGAAGTTATCTTTGATTGTAGGAACTTCTAGACACCAAAACCTCGGGGTGTTCACTGTTCTGTGCAACTTTTGAAGATCTGGACCCAGATATTTCACTTATTTTCCTGCATATTCGAGGTTCACTTGTGGTGTTGGCAAAACTGTATAGTCATGCAGTTTTTATTTACTGATATTTACAAATATTTCCAAATAACCTTTTGTCATCTTTGCTCAGAAACCTTCTTTGGATTTCATGCACATGTGCCATAATATTTCTGTGGAAACAGGGCTTAACAGTCTGTTATCAGTAACCTAGGGCAGAGAGTTGCTTCAGCTGTCCCGATTTTCTTGTGGACCTTAAGGATGGCTAATTGGCTTTTACCTTTGTTTTCATAAACTTTGGGATATGTGCCTGCAAACTAATCCAATGCAAAAAATGTCCAGCTATCTGGGTACGGTTCTTAAGTTCAATAATTATCCCATTTCTGTAGTCACTTGTAACATCATCCTTTGGTTTCTGTTATTCCTTTCTTGCTCCCTAAGACTTTTGTCTCCATCACAGAAACAGAGGTGCTTTTGGGAAGGCCTCATTGATACCTCTGAGAGCTATTTTTTTCTATTAGTCAGTTTACTAACATATTAGAAAGTTCATAATTGGGAAAAACAAGTGATCACTCAAGGAGAAATAATTAATTTTCTTCTTAGCACTTTTAAATCTTTAGATTCTCTCTCTTGTGTGGAAGAGTTGTTTAGGAGAAGGGCACTCTTGATCGTGCATGGTGGGATTTGTGGCTTACCTGTCTCCTCTGGCTGCACCAAATAAAATTTACTCCCTTTAAGTGTCAAGACTCATGGAAGAATAGGCCCCTTTTGATATATAGGAAAGATTTTTTTTTCCCATGTTTTTTTCAGGGAAATGAAGAACTACAGACACAGGACGACTATTTGATTTGATCAATGATTTTTCTTAAAACCCAAAATCTAAATGCAAGTGGCCTTTCATTTTTTCACAGCACTTCTTAAAACCTAGAAAATCAACCTTTCTCTGGAGACAGTCCAGCAAAGGGCCATGAGAATTAAGGAACCAGAACATCTCTGAGTCTCTCCAATGAGGACAAGATGAGAGAGCTGGGACTGCTCAGCCTGGAGAGGAAAAGGCTCAGGGGGATCTCATCAGTGGGTATAAATTCCTGAATGAAGGGTGCAAAAAAACCAAGCTTTTTTCACTGGTACTCAGTGACAGTACCAAAGGCAATGGACACAAACTGAAATATGGGGTGAACATCAGGAACATCAGGAAACACTTTTTCAGAGCGAGGGTGACTGAGCACTGACACAGGTTGTCCAGGGAGGTTGTGGAGTCTCCATCCTTGGAGATACTCAAAAGCTGCCTGGATATGGTCCTGGGCAGCCAGCTCTGGGTGACTCTGTTTGAGCAGGGGGTTGGACCAGATGACCTCCAGACGCCTCTTCCAACCTCAACTCTGCTGTGATTATGTGGCTATAGAGGTCCAGCCTTTGTAAAAAGTGAGTGGTGCTATAGACAGGCATCAGGGGCTCCAACTTAAGAACTGCTCAAGTGTAGCACTTGAGATAAGGGCTACCCACAACATCTCTTCAAAATATTGATTAGATTTTTTCTCTAATCTAAGGTAAAGAGGGATGGTGTGGTTACCTTTTCTTGGAGACGTTCAATAAGAGCAGCTAAATTAGCTTCACGGTTTTCTTTAATCTGTTCCATTTTCAGTATCAGCTTTTCCTCTGCCATTTTGCTAAAGTTATTGTTCTCCTCCAAAGCCTTTTGAAGCACTTCTCGCTCATGTTCTCTCTTCTCTGCCAGATGTTTCAGCACCTGGGCCTCCTGGGACTGGAAACAGAGAGACACATGGTTGAAATTAAATACTCATGTGGACAAAAAAATACCCAGAGGGCAACAGTCTTACTGTCTTTGGGAACTGTGCAGCGTGTTGCGTTGTTGTTAATGCACTGTTTGGAGAGATCCCTTCTGTATATTATCCAGATTATCTTCAGTAAGAGGGGCCTGGAGACACTGACTAAGCACAGGGCAGAAGCCTCAGTTGACATCAGAGATGTATCCTGAGCACTTCTGTCAGCGAGGAATGCTGTTGAGGCACTGTCCTGGGTGTACAGGCTCCTACAGGGGCTGCTCAGCCACCCACAGCTGCAGTCTCTTAGATATGGGCTTTTTATTTGCAGAGGTATGACGCTGGGGGCTAAAAGCATGTGTGGTGCTAAAAAGAAGGTGGCTGACACAGGAGACATGGATTTTTTACAAGGGTTGGACTATCCCTTGGTATGCTTGAGTAGTTAATAGCAGGCTTTGAAGTTTACTGTCATTAAAGACAGTCAGAATCAATTCAGACACTGTTTTTTTCCCCACGATACTTTTGTGTGGAAGAGAAAAAAGGTTTTTATTCCATAGAAAATAACAAAAAATCTATTTAAGTTAAAAATTTAGATTTTTCAAGGAATTAAGCAGATGCAGCCTATGTACAATACTGTGTTATTCTTTGTAAACTCATTGCTCAGAAGCATAAGCTTTTTATTTATTTTAAATCAAACTACTAACATGAAACCACTCATCCTAGGAGAGAATTCAAAGATCTTGCAGCATTGGGCCCATCCTCCTAGTTGAAAAAGACAGTGTGTTGCAGAGGGGTTATTTGGAAAAGATATACAGCACGGTGGATACAGCTTTTGGATAAAGTCAATGACAGAGAGCGCAGGAAGCAAACAGAAAACAGGGAATAAAATATGGTTCTGGGAAGCTGTGTGTTTCAGTGCATATTACAATCCACTGTTGCCATTGTCATCTGCAAAAATGAATTGGTTTAATGCCTAGATTAAGGGCTTTAACCAATAATTACAGTTAGTGGTAATGAAACCTATTAAATTCTATCCTGTGGCTTTAAATATAGTAAAAAAGGTTGCAATTACTTCACACAAGTGAGATCCAACGAGGAAGAGAAGCTAACTGTTTTAACCAAGGTAAGATACACCTGAAGCCCAATGCAGGGATGAGGCAAATGAAGCAGATTCTAGAAAAGTCTGCAAAAGCCGGGCAGACACTGGACTGAAACACCTCTGTCTTGGCGAGGCTGCAGTCTTGCTTGAGATACGGGGAATGAGTGACTTTCACCCTTCTTAGCCACTTAATTTGCTTTCCCCTCTAGCCTGGTCACGGTTGAATGCTCGGAGCACTTCCTGATGGGAAGGGTCTAATGGAACGCTTGGTGCCTTACAAAATCTTCTCCTGGCTGTTACCTCCCTTACAGCATATGCTGAGCAGATAGCAACAGGGAAAGCACTTTTTCAGGTCTCTGACTCAGAGAAAATAACTGCTGTGCTGGCCAAATTATGGTACAAATGGGAACAAAAAGCATCCAGATGGGTGCAGCCAAAGCAGATGGGATTCCACTGGTGGGGAATGGAAGGAGAATGACCCAAAGGCAAAAAAAACTAGGCAAAGAAGGATTTTTGTAGACTAACTGAAAAATCATAAATGCCCCATAAGTTTAATGAAAACATTGATAAGTTTAGTAATCATATAATGAAAAAATACCATTTTGAAGCAAAATATTTGATTTTAGCTACTTAGCAGTTAACATTTCTTTACCTGTAAGCTGTTTCAAAAATGTAAAAAAGTACTTTTGTAAGATTTGGTACAATGCAAAACTGAAATAATTTAATATCTTCATCTCGCTTTACCATTTTTGGATCAACTTGAGTGGCTCAGTTTGACCAGTGCTTGTAAAGTTATTCTGCATTTTCTGTTTAATTTAATATTCAATGGCAACAAATAATCTACTTTTGGAAAAGTTATTGTAATTAAATTTTGGTTGCTGATATTAATTCTGTGAACCCTTTGTTTAAGTGATCTAAAAGTGACTTTGATAACCTGTGAATCCATTTCCATTCCTGTTGGGAGTTTCAACAGAAAAGATACTATGATATGAATTACAGAATCACAGAATGACAGAATATCCTAATGTCCTTTCCCAAGAAATGTTTAATAAGTGAGTTGTTAATTTGATAGGCTAACATTTCATGGTGTTTAAATATGTATAAATAATGTGTTATAAAATCAAGCATTGTCAGATTTGGAAAACAGACATTTCCAAGAATAAATCCAGGGCCCATGGAGATACTATAATTAAAAGTAAGATTTGGACTATGCCTCTAAGCAGCATTTTTTAAAAGAACTTTGGCTTTCAACAAGAGGTAGCAAAATGCCATTGAGACTTTGGGGTGCTTGCCTATTTTTTAGGTTTTGTTTTCTTCCATTGAGACCCACTGCATTCCGGAACTACTTATTATCACAAATGCAGTGAAAAATCAGAGTTTCATATCAAAGTACACACAGTTCTGGAGGCTTTGCTGGCAGACAACATATTCAAAAGTGATTTGTCCCTAATGCATGGTAATTGAAGAAGATCCTTATATTCAGTATAAGTATATGAAGTATATATATGTTATAAGTATATAAAGTATATTCCGTATTTACTGGATGCAGATTGCACTGGCACAGTAAGAGTCTGACTGAAAGTTAAACCAGGCATCAGGAATTGACTGCATGGTCCTAATGTGATTTTCATTTACCATGTGCCTTCATGGCATTCCTTTTCCTCCCTCAAAATATTCAAGGTACCCAGGACTGGTTCAAAATAAAGGGATCCCCATCCCCATCACAAAACACTCATGGGGTAGAGTTTCATACAGACTGTCATCCTCTTGTAAGGCTGTTACATCCCAGCTGGGAGTCTGCCTGTTTCCCCAGTGTTCAAACATTTTTGATATCACCTTAGAACAATTTTGGAAGGCAGTTGGTATGTTTTACTACTGGATTGTCAAACGATTTCCAGCACATTTGGCAGAGGAACTTGGCCACCCTGTCTGTTCAAAGTGTACTACACGTCCAGAAATGACTGAATGATTGACCCCAGATGCCTTGTGGGGCTGGGATTAATAGGCTCCCTTCGTTGTTTGTATTGGCATTTAACTGCTGCATTTGGACTCACATGGTCTTGGTACAGGATACCAACATATGTAGGAAGTTTTTATTCCAAGTTTATTTTCAACAATGGAGGTGCTGGAAAAGATATTCTCAAATCCTTGATAGTCCATGTTCTAACACTCTTGTGAATGGCTTATAATAAGTGCTTCTTCTACAGCTGTTTTGAGAAAATGAGTAAAAGAGGCTGGAAATAGGGTGAATGATAAAGAGTATTAATAAGGAGATAAAAGTGTGGAACAGAGGAGAAAGGAAAAAACAATGCTCAAGGGGGACTATCCGGAAAACTTCTTAAATATAACAAAGCATAACGAATGCAGGTACAGATGCAGCCTCTAATGCTAGCTGTGGAGGAATAAAACTGCTTCAAAAAACTCCTGGTGCAGTTACCTTTGCTCCTAGAAATGTACTACTATGCCAAAAAGATGGGCAATTCAGTCAACTCCTATGATATTCATGTCATATTTCTAAAGGATCACATGTGCCCCTAGTTTTCTGTGATAAGTGTTTGAAAAGGAAATCCACATCTCATCATTAGCTAGTAATAGGTAGATGCAGACAAACTAAACACTCTGTGAGCAAAATTATTTATGGAAACTGGCTTTGGAGATACATATATTTTTAATTGTTACTCACCAGAAGAAAATTACCTGAGTAACAGGGAAGTAATTCCTTGCATGTATCTATTTGCCTTTGACATGTAGATTCAAATATCGAAGTAATTTATACAGAGAAAAAGTTAAAGGATTACTTTTAAGCAAGAATTTGGATCAGACAGCTACTTGTAAGCTGGGAATTTCAGCTGGACTGTATTCACCCAATGAGAATAATTAGGATGATGTATGGGGCACACTACTAGTCATGAGAAGTCCACTTTCATAGCACGCTTATTCACTGGCTGGATTTTTTTAAAATTAAATTGTTCAGCAGAAGATGCATTAACCTTGGTATTCTTCAGTGCACTGTGTATTTAAGAGACTCTAGTAATGGAGCAGAATGCAGAGACAGGGTTAATGGCTTCTGCTGCAATATGTAAATGCCAAGTTGAAGTTTGGATATCAATCGGAAGGAAAGGGTGAGTTGAAGTGTTGAAACATGAAGTGATGTTTTGAGGGGAAGGAATTGAGGTTGGGATTTTTCCATGTAAAAGCAAAGGAATGGACTCAAGTCAGACCTCACTCATGGCACTGGCTTCCTCAAACCTCTGCATGATTATATAGTTTTCCTCACTGGGAGCACTACTATTTGTATTACATCAGTACATGTTCTGGCTGTTGTGGATACTTTCAGTCCCAGGCAGTAAGCACACACAGGGAGAGGCAGGTCTTCTCCCACAGTCTAGACAGAGATGAAGAAGAGAGGGGGATGCTTCTGCTTCATGGTGTCACAGAGCAGAGGAGGAGCAGAGTCTCACTTGGCAGGAGAGCCAGAGACATCTAACCTGTAACTGCAAGTGAAGTCCTGCTTCTACTGAAACAAGATAATGCAAAATTTTGCTTGAATTTAGAATTTAGATCACTGAATGATATGGGGTTGGAAGGGACCTCTGGAGATCATCCAGTCCAACCTCCTACCAAAGCAGTACTCTTAGACCATGTTGCACAGGAACTTGTCCAGGTGGGTTTTGAACATCTCTCCACCACCTCCCTGGGCAGCCTCTGCCAGGGCTCTGCCACCCTCCAAGTGAACAAGTTCCTCCTCATGTTTAGATGGAATGTCTCGTGTACAAGTTTGTGCCCATTTCCTCACATCCTATCACTGGGCACCACTGAAAAAAGACTGGCCCCATCCTGACACCCATCCTTTAAGTATTTATAAGTGTTGATCAGATCCCTCCTCAGTCTTCTCTTCTCCAAACTAAACAGACCCAAGTCCCTCAGCCACTCCTCATAAGAGAGATGCTCCAGGGCCTTCATCATCTTTGTGGTCCTCTGTTGTGTGCTCTCCAGCAGTTCCCTTTCTTGAACTAGGGAGCCCAGAACTCAAATGAGAATCGCCCTTTCTTTTTTTTGGCCAGTCCGACAAGGAACCTTTGGGTCAGGGCTACTAAGAATGTGGAGTGAAAAAATAAAGAGCCCACCCATGACGTGATTCAGGAAAACTCACTGTCTTGTCCTCAACTGGCACAAACTCACTGCTCTTGGCATTGTGACCCATTGGAGTGAACACATCATGTTGAGGGATGCCATATATACCTACATATGAGGGAGCCTCCTACTCTGATGCTAACTTACCTGCCCATGAGGTACTTGTGGATCTGATGCAGTTTGAGAACTGGCATTTTAAAGTTAATGAAAATCAATGGTAGTTTGTCTTATGATTATTTGTTATCAGCAAAGCCTCTGGCAGAGTGCAGGGAGAAGCTTTACCAATGCTGGGGTGGACATTGTTTCTGCTCATGATGCCACATGCTCTGAGATGGACCCTGGCACTTAGCACCAAACCTTCTCTTAGCTGGCAGCAAACATCTTCCTGTGGGCACATGCCCCATAGTCTTGCATGTTTGGTTTTATTTTTTGATGAGTAACTGCAAAGTGGCTTACAGTTTTGGCTATGTCTTGTAAATATTAGGGGGTGAATGCATAGAAAATCTATGGTGTAAATAAAACTGGGGCAGAAATTTCCGGTTGCAGTGCTGAACCCATACATATTGCTGGGACCTTTACATGGAAAAGCACTTCATGCTGTATTGCCTCTCTCTGCACAAGCACAGACAAGGGCCAACAGAAGCATAAAGGGAGGGCACCAGGTGAGCAAGACAAATAGTAGCAGACAAATGTCTGGGGCAGTGCCTGTCTTCCATCACATCCTACTCACTCACAGATTACAGGAAACAAGGAGGAGAATAGGAACAAGTTGGAAGAACAAAGAAAACTCCACTTTTGCAAGTGAAGGTGCCACCTCTCTTTCCGTCTGGAGCGGCAGTTTTGTAGGTCCTGGGCAATGTCGAGGAGGAATATCAGTCCCTTGGCTCTGCTTTGGTGAAGTTTTTTCCCCCAGCAGCCTGGCCACGCACCATGGGTAGCTTTTCCACTGCCGAAGGAGAGATGGATCAGGAGTACTAAGAAGTGCCTCTGGGCAGGCTGTGGGGCCAGCTCAAAGGGTCTGGGACCTGACACAAAGCAAGGCCATGACACTGGCAGAGATGTCCCAGAGCTACCAGCCTGGCCTGGGATGGGCTGGATGGGGGGCTGATCTTGTGGCATTTCACGGTAATGGTATTAAAAACTCATGTAGCCATAAGTCTACATCCAACAGCATAAAAGTTAAAAATTATGAATGTTCTCCAGTGTCCTTTTTGGTACTAAGCACAAGGGATGAGCCTGATTCAATTTCATCCCAATGCAAAGCCCTTAAGAGGATTTAATTACATACAGTTTCGCTCCCATAGTCCAAATTCTAGTAGAAATGTGTGTCCTTTTAGTGTTTCATTTTTATGCCAGTAAGTTGAACATGGATGATAAAGATATACAATTTGACATATGACCCTTCAAGTCTCTACAGCAAGTGTAATAACAGCTGAACATTCAAGGCCAATGGGTTAAAATTGATAAATGTTAAAGGTGCTGTAAGAAATAAACTTCTGTTCCATACAATGTCATTGTGCTCTAATTTCTTAAGTGGGAAGGATGAAAAGATCTTTCTGATTATCCACCAAGGTGAGAAAATATACCACACATATGCCAAAAAAAAAAAAAGGGATAATAACCATGTGCTGTAAAGAGGATTTTATAAATGGAAAGGACAAATCTGTAACTGGTCCAAATGAGTCGCACTGTGTGATGCAAAAGACAAAAATGCCTCAGGTGAAATTCTCGGCTTGGTCTGGGGATATGAGGTCACAGCGACTGTCAACTGGGGTAGAGAAAAGGGAGGAGAAAAGGGAAGAGTTCTGTAAAAGCTTGTAAGGGAATAAACAAGTCTGTTGATCAGAAAACAGCATAAGCAGGAGCCTGCTGAAGTGCATGGATTGCTGTAGATGTTCTTGTGAGTTTGAAAATTTATTAATGAATGCTGCCTAATTAACAGGGCAGAACCTAATTTCTAAATGGTGTGAAATCAATTAGTATTTTTTCCAAAAAGGCAATTCTCATTCATTAGTTCTACTTGATTTTAATTAGAACTGTGCTGGAAGGACACAATCTGGAGTGGTCATGCCTGATAGCTGTTGTACATAGATTGGAAAGTACAATGACAACAATAACAACTGCAGTGCTGGATGCCAGAAAAAGTCTGCCTGGTTTGTCTCACAGCAGAAAGTCGAAGATGCTTAGGGAAAGTGTAAATTTTTCCATTACCTTTTTGAAATAAATAGTATTTTAATAATGTCTAAATAGTCTGTGATAACAAATACAGCTTGATTAAACAGTGCATGGAAAGGTGATTCCCCCTCTCCATTTTTAAATTGCTGTCTGATGATTTCATTGAATGCTTCTTCCCCTTTGAATTGCATGAAACAGAATATAATTGCTCCCATTCATCTTCTCATTACCATTCATGACTTTGTAGACTTTTATCTTATCTTCTGTCTGCTGCCTCTTGCCAAGCTTAAATGTGGACTATTTAATTTACCTTCTTATAGAAGATGTTCTGTTCCTCTGATTACTTTCTTATCATTCTCTGCAGTATATTTTTTCAGGGAAAAATGAAGGCAATAGTTGAGATATGGGAGCAACAGGGATTTTAACAGTGAGGTAATGGAGGTTTTGCCTCTGTTCTTTGATCCTTTCCCAGCAATTTCTGGTGCAATGCTAATGTGGAGGATCTTGTCTATTAAAATAACTCTGTCATATGTTCATTCAAAATTAATATAGTACCAAGGGGAAGAAATGGCAGGTGTCTGTATTGCTATCACTGATTACCAGTTTATTGCATACTGAGTTTTTCTTTAGGAAGAAGTGAACAGTAATGAAATCAATGAAATGAAATTTCTGGGACATTCAATTTCTATTTCCCACTTGACATTTGCATAATATCAGGTTTCTTAATTGCTGCCATTGTCCATATCTTTACTTGACTATAGAATCATTCTGTGATTCTGTGAGTACTTGTACTCGGTACAGAGGCACTTCACAGGCCGAATCTTTGGTGCATATGACTATTTGGCTGGGTGAAAACTCATACATCTGGGCAGACTCTAGTGCAAATGATACTGCTTTCACACAGTCATGTCCTTTTACTGAAATGAATACTCTGGCAGAAGTATTTCTTTGAAGGAAGTAATAGTGCTAGAGCATGCACATTAGAAGCACTGTGTTAGTGAGGCAGAAGAAATGGCAAATGTGGCAACACTTCAGCATTCCCTAAAATAGTTGTTCAAATTTGTGAGACCCAGAATAGTCAGGTTTCACTGCAAATCAAAATTGAGGGCCAGGTTTTAAGGACCTGTTAATAATCCAGATCTGCTGGCTTCAATGGACTCACACCTCACCACACACAAGTGCAATTACTACTTTGGATTTCTTGGAAGTGACCCTGATCTGGTTTGACAGGGGTGAAAGGAGACTAGAGATGCTCTTGTTAAAGCTGCTCCACGTGCCATCAGTGGCATATTTGCTGTACCTGGACTTCTGTAAACATTTTTGTCCATATCTGGAAATGATTCTGTAAACATAATTTTTAGTAACAAATACACTGTTTAAGAGATGAATAAAAGGCGTAGAGACATCTAAGCATGATTCATTTTCATTTTCATTCATTTCACTCTACTAGGGACTTCATGAGCAGGTGGAAGGAGTTTCTAACTCTGATATAACTGGTGCAGGCAGATTTTCCAGGAAAGAACATTGATTGCCTGGTTGAAGGACGCAGAAACTCCTTCTATGGCTCCTGACGCTTCTTTCACTTCTGTGGTTCTTTTGTGTCATAGCAAAAGGAAATGTGGATTTACCAAGACAATATATGAACACTTCTTGAGTTTTGTGTGGCTGTTGCAGCCAGCCATGACTTTCCTGAAATGGTGCAACACAGCATCGACACTGGGCTCGTACAGAACACTACTGATTTTCAGACTGGCAATTCAGGCTGGAAAGGATGACTGTCTCATTGGCTTTGCCAGTCATCCTCTGACTTATCCAATCTGGAATTCGGAATTTTATCTCCTGGGGAAAACAGCACCACAAACAAGCTATCTGAGCTAGCTCTAACTTAGAGCAAATAAAGACCTCTTCAACACATCAGTCATTATGAAAGCCAAATAAAGAGTTAATGAGGACCTCCTACAGCTTGCCCCCTACATTTATGCTAACCTTTGTGAAGAAGGAGTAACAACCCTTCCAAACTTTGGATTATCAGACAGGATTTTGCCATTATGGGTAAGGTCACAAAGAAGGGGTCTGTAGATAACAGAGTGTTGGTCTGTAGATAACTCTACAAGGGCAAATTCCAGCACTGTGGAGACCTCTCCGCAGTAGCTGTGCTATGCCAGTGTCTTCACCCAAGTGTCTGCTGAATGACACTGAACACTATTTGGGGCTGACATGGCTCCATATTGTTCAATTCAGACGTTTTAGCTGCCTGAGGCAGACCTTGTGAGTAATCTCCATGGAAACTACAAGGAGCCAAGGTCTGGTACCGAGACAGCAGCTGTTTGAATTGCACACATGTCTCTTGAACTGAGGCACCAGAAGAATTGCACTGGTTTTCAGATATTGTTACAGATGCTCTGGATGGACTCCCTTACACTCACACTGACCATGTGTATTTGAACCCACTTGGGCCTCCTGCCCAAAGCTATCTGTATTTTGTGATGCACACTACCCAAGAATCAAAACCAGTGAGGTTTGTATGCAAGCTGTGGCCAGAAAATAAGCTAATTTGTTTCTTTAAACGTGTTAATAATTTTTGTCCATGCAGGCCACTGTGAGTCAGCAATGGAAAACATACTAACGGACAGGAAACTTGGCTGTTATTCTGTACATTAGGTCAGTTCTAATTAGTAGTTCTTTTTTTTAAAGGAAAGATACCTTTCTCCTCTCCTCTGCAGCCTCCAGTTTTTTCTGGATCTCCTCAAGAGAGAGTTCTTTCTTCTTTGGAGAAGCTAAAGTTCGTGGCGCTTCTGACACTGGAGACGGTGGCTTTAGGATGAGTTCAAAGGCCTGGCCTGAGGCACGTTTGTTGATCTGTTTCACTTCCATGTCTGCACAATAAAGTGAGAAATGTGAAACCCTTAAATACCTCAGTGATATTGCGGAGAGGAGCAGCACAGACTTCAGTAGGACCAGAAGTGCAGACAAAACATTTAGTATCTTTGCCATGAGCATTTTAAATGCAAGGGCAGATTATGGGTTGAAAACTGTTCTCAGAAGTACATTCAATTTTATCTGCAGTAGCTTAATTATACCTTAATCTCATAAAGATAAAAATGTACAACAGTTTTGGAAGCTTATTTGGGTTCTTTGTCATTTCACACCCGCTGCAAGCAGTGCCCAAGCCGATTAATTTTTTAAGCATGCTTTCATCTTTTCTTGGTTTCCTTGGGAATTATGTCTGCTATTAAGAGCTGTAATTTTCGAATGGGTAGTAGAAAAAGTATAGCTCAGTATGAGAGGGACTGGCTTTGAGACTGTAGTTAGCTGCTATTAGGAACAATAACCAGCATCATGGACAACACACAATCAACAGAAGGTAATAGCCAAAATCAGCAAACCAATTGTTAATGCAGCAAAACATATACTGACTAACATGGTCTGGGATGGTGAACTGAGTCATTTCCCAACAGCAGAAAATATCTGACCTGTGGGATGATTTCCCATGAAAGTCACTTACCATCATATTTATAGATGTTCATGTTGCGAGGTTCAGGATAAAAACAGGAGCAGATCAGAGAGAGCATGGATAACTCCTTCATTTTCTCCTTGTAAGCTGAAACAAGAGACATTGTTAGCATGCTCCACTTCCCCAGCTCCTCCTTAGCGAATCTCTGATCAAGGGGACTGCCTGAGGACCAGCAAATCTGCTCTATCATCCACCTGGCAGACCTCTCTAGAATATTTGCTCTCAACTATTTCTTCTGAACATTGAGCCTTTATCAAATCACACACGAGATGCTTGGTACTGCACAGACTACTTCTGATCTCCTGTATGACCTCAGCCTTGAGCGTAATGCAGACAGTCCTTTCTGGTTTATGTTAGGTTAATCTAGCTACCAGGAAATGTATTTAACATTGGAAGAGTGCCATGACTCCACTCTCTTCTGGCAGGAGGAGAGAAGTGAAGCTCTTACAAATTCCCTGATGTATCCAAATGCAATTGAGACCAGCTTGAGATGCTGTCCATGGGTTTCCATAGGTAGATACTGAAAACATTATCTGTTACAAATGAAAATGTAATGCAGATAATTAAAAATAATACCAGAAATGAGGATATATTTATCAAATCCTTTGCATACTGTCCTTGATATGTGCAACTACTTGAAACAAAGCTTTTCTTTCCTCACTTATTTTCCAAAATACATTACTTCCATACTCAGGTCTATGGTAAATCAGCTGATGAAATAAGTGCCCTTGTAACTTACCTTTATTGTGTTACCTTTACTGACTTTGTAATGCCCATAGGCCCCAGTCATGCGCTGAGGAGGAGCTGGTCTAGAGATGGCAGTATCAACACCAACCATTATACAATGTTCTGTGTTCACCCCTTCTAATTGCTGTCATTCGCAAGGGAAATAGACTCATGTCTTGTCACTTGGCAGGTCAATGACAGAGCTCAGACTTGAGCCAGTTCCTGAGTCACCAGGCCCAGCCACTGCCCACTGCCCACACTACATAAAGTATATATATACTGGGGAATGGGGGGGTTCACTTCAAAATTCATCTTGGTACACACAAATCCCTGCTAATATCAAAGTCATATCTGCAGCTGCAGACACACATTTGCTGCAAGCATGTGAAAATACAGCTTAAAATATAACTCTGGCTGAAAGTATTGCACTTAACAAATTAGACCACATTAATCCTTGATGTTATGAAAGGAAAATCAGGCAGCCCTTTGGTCTTCAAATGGTGGAGAAATATGAAATTGTCATTACACTTTTCTTCCATCTAACTGTCAGTGGATGATTAATCAAATTAAGTTTTGCATGCAGGCCTGTAATGGGAACTAAGTAACTCTCCTAAAGGACATAGAGCTTTTCAGAAACCGTTGGTGAATGCCAGCATCTCAAGTCAAGAGGGTACTGAAGATTTTGTTTTCTTTGAACTAAGATTGTCAAGGAAGCTTGGACTTGACAAGTTTTTTTGGTTTGGAACACAAGTACCAGCTTTATTGGACCTTTTCCTAATCGAAACACTCTCAACCCCACCATCATTATACTTGATTTCTGAGCTCTCATAACATTCTCTAACATACAGGGCCACTCCACTGCCTCTCCTTTCCTGTCTATCCCTCCTGAAGAGCTTGTAGCCATTGTGGCACTCCAGTCATGAGAGGCACCCCACCACATTTTTGTGATAGCCACTATGTCATATTTTTCCTGGCACATCATGGCTTCAAGCTCCCCCTGTTTGTTGCTCACACTGCCTGCATTGATATAGATGCACTTCAGATGAGCTAGTGATTCCAACACTTCTTTGTAAACGAGGGCCCCATTTCATACCAGACCCTTCACAGGTGCTTCCATTGTTTATAGACATCTGTCCCTTCTCCCTGATGAAATAGCAGAGCAAGAGTCCTCAGTAGTTCTCCATCCCTCAAGCTCTGACGTGCTTCATTTCATCCATATCTGGATAAAGATAAGGACATGCTCAGTTCTCCTTCCATGCAGCACAGTAACTGCACTGAAAAAACACTGGCAAAATGATTGTCCATTTTCATTCTGGCCACTGACAAAATTAAGATGACTTTCCATGCTTTACAAGCACTACATTTTCTTTATTCATGGTGTTGATTAAGTCCTCTGTTTGCCCTAGAAAGTCCTTCAACCATAGTTAGAAGCTGTCTTGAATACGCACAGCAAATTCTGAAGAACCAAAAAACACCTGGGCGACAGAGGAAAGCCTGGGAAGGATTCCTGCTCTGCCTTGGGTGCCCACTGGGAGAGAGTGAATGCATCATATTCTGAGGTGTGGACAAATACTGCTTTTTCTGTTGGAGACCTAAGGGCTGAGGGCCTCAAAGGAACCAAAGGACGTCCTTGGCACTGTGACTTGTTCCTCTTGACCAGGCAAAGAACGGCCTATTTGGTGGCACAGAGTAGCAGGAACTGCTTTGCTCAGCTGTCCTTCCCTTAATGCCATACATTTTTAAAAATGTAAAAATGTCAGTACAGTTAGTGGTTTGATTAGAGTGGCTGGCCCTGTCCCACGGGTTGAACATGGAGATAACTCTGCTTTCACAAACCCCAAGGAGCTACTGTTTTAGCCATGGAAGCCTGTGCTCTCAAAAATAAATATTTTTCTATTGAAAAGCAGCACAGACAGACCAGAAAGCCAACAGCACAGCATTTATGCCATCTGTGCGCAGTACCTTTTGTGTTAACTCAAATAGGCACAACAATTATTGGTCCTGAGCTTTTAGAAACCCTGGAAGACAAGCAGTGATTGCAACAAAGTTTATTTTCCAAATGTGTTTCACCATTTTCTCAAACTCAGAATCATACAATCAGAATCATTCAGGTTGGAAGAGACCCTTGGGATCATCGAGTCCAACCATCTACAAAATTAGACCCACTCTACGAAATTCTCCCCTACACCAGATCCCTCAACACTACATCTAATCTACTCTTAAACGCACTCAGGGATGGTGACTCCACCACTTCCCTGGGCAGCCCATTCCAGTGACTGACCACTCTTTCTGTGAAGAATTTTTTCCTAATGTCAAGTCTAACCATACCTTGCTGCGGCTTGCAGCCATTCCTCCTTGTTCTATCACTAATTGCCCGTGAGAAGAGACCAGCACCAACCTCTCTACAATACCCTTTCAAGCAGTTGTGGAGAGTGATGAGGTGACCTCTCAGCCTCCTCTTCTGCAAACTAAACAGTCCCAGATCCCCCTGAGGTGCTGAGGGCACTGGTGCTCCATCTACACAAGTGAGCAGGGAGGCACGGCAGGGCTGGATTCCTAGAGGGAAACAATTCTAAACACTCTATGCCCATGATGTATATATTTTGAGAGTCTTTTCTTTACACTTGTCTGAACAACCATTAGTGCCTGGAGCATGGTAGATGTATTGCTAATGCACATCTTCAGTTTCATTACCTCCTCTCAAGTAAACCAGTTTGTGCGCTTCGGGATTGCTCTCCAGACTGAACAAAAGCCTGGTCAGCTCTGGTGCTTAGAAGATTCTCTGGAATCTCTGGGGATCTCTCCTGATCTCGGATAATGTATTTATTCACATACATCCCACATTCCTCCACTAATGTAAGAAAATTAGTCCATCGCCAGTCCTGCAGCTCGCTGGTCCATTGAGGGAAGGTAATCAGGCAGAATGCTGTGGCTGCCGTTAGACCTCAGCAATCACTTATTTGTTGCTGGGAAAAATAGGAAGATTGTGGAAAACACTGGTAAAACCACCCTGCCTGTTCTCATCTGTTATTTAATAGCTATAAGGAATTTTTCACAGTTTACACTGTAAAGTGAAAATCTGTCCTTGGTGATAGGCCATGGTAATTTGGGTCACATTTTGTCCTTGGCAAAGCACAGCTAGGACAGATTGCTGTGTCACAGCAGAGACCATTATTCATAAGTGAGACTATTTTTAACACATGAAAGCAGAAAGATAAGTGTAAATGTTACTTATAATTAACATGTGATGAAGGCAAATCTGTTGATGCCTTTTGCCTTACTGAATCCAGTCTGCATAATAAAGTATTACTGATTTTTGACACTTCAGGTGCCACTAACCAAATAATTCTTGAAGTTCTGCACACCTGGAAGGAACCAGAAACTGGCACATTGTCAAAATGTCCAATCCATAACACAGCTCAGCCCCTGTTTCCCATGCCAGGTGTCTGTAAGACAGTCAGTTTCCCGAGACTGAACTAAAATCCTGCTTTGTTTTAAGAGACTGCAGGAAAGAGATTAGTTAAGCATGAAATGCAAGGTACAGAAGAACTGCCACGGTCATCCTTCACAGTGATTTCTCAAGGATATAATTGACAAAACAGTTTGTTATGAATTTCACTTTGTTAATACTCCCCGCCACCACACACACACACACACACACATACACCCTTCTGGTTTTTGGTTTGTCAAGACAATGCTTTAAGTTATGAAATTTGAATTTGAAATATGAAGTTTGTGAAAACCAACAGGAACACTTTTTTGGCCAGTCATTTTTCATTTTTATTTTTGTAATTCATTTTAGTAGTGTGCTGCAATCTTTTGTGTCAAATGAAATGGTGGTGTTTGATCATAAATGGAATTGTTTCCCTACAGCTGGTGAGGTATTTGAAGAAAGCTGCATGACAAGTGCTGGCAAAGTGGTGAAATAGGATTGGGACTAGTAGGAGGGACTCAGGGAAGTAGAACTCGAGATAGAGCACGAATCATAGGTATTCTACATATAATTTAGTTTTTGACACTCTTCTGGGATGGATGAGTCTGCGATTCACTTTAATTAATGCTGGTCATTTAATATTTAAGACAGCTAGTTTGCAGCAGTCGTGAAAGCTTTCTTTTTAGTCAATGGGCCAGAGAGCGATTGGTTCCACTCCAAGAGAGATGCCTAGGATAAATTCTGTAGATTGTCTTACGACCAATGAATGTCCCTCCATTGTCAGAAAACCTGAGGATGCCAGGAGAAGTTCAGATTGGATATTAGGAAAAAATTCTACACTGAAAGAGTTATTAGGGATTGGAACAGGCTGCCCAGGGAAGTGGTGGAGTCAACGTACCTGGAGGTATTTAAAAGCCAGGCAAACATGGTACCGAGACACATGGTTCAGTGATGGTTTTTGTCAGTGTTGGATTGATGGTTGGACTCAATGATCTGAAAGGTCACTTCCAACCCAGGCAGTTCTATGATTCTATGATGTTTATAGGCTTATGGAGTTGTGGGTGATGGAGAGAATGAAAGCAAAAAACCCTGCAGTGAATTTATCTTATCCATCCCTTATGCCCAGTCAGGAGTGATGTCTCATTTTGATGGCTCACACAGGTGGGGCTTATTTCATGACTGAATGCAAAACACTGCTCAACAGAGTACTTGTTGTGAGTCCATCTTGCAACATTATGTACACATGTGATTTACTATTTTCCCCAACAAAAATAAGGTTGCTTTAAATTGTACTAACAGCTGAAGGGCTCAAAGCAACAGCACTCGAGATGAGCTGGACAGAACTTCATCTTTAATGCCCTACAGCACTCGCCTGTTTCACTGCTGGGAATGGTGGCACAGGACCTTCACCCACCTGGGGAGATTCTTTCATTTCCAAGTCATTAAAATTGCTCTCTTCACATAGTGCAATGCAGTTTAATGTAAAGACTAATATAGATCTTTAGTCATGTCCCCTACCCCTGAATTTTGTGATATTTCTGTATCTAAGCCACAGAGAAAGCAAGTACTATGAAAGGGAAACAAGAAACAGACAATGAGGAAAAGAAATTATTGAGTTGCCTCTATCAACAGAGACTCTAGCCTTGCTTACCCTACGTCTAGAAAATGAGAAAGAATGAACTTGGACATACCTAATGTGCTTTCATGGCAACTGATAGTTTTTTAAAGTAGCTTTAGGCCTTAATTTCTGTAACCCGTATTCCAAGGTCACCAAAGCTGCTTAAGTTTTGGCAGAACAACTTTAAAATGGTGTGGGATGGAACACTTTGTGTTTTCAAAAACACAAAAAAAAGATGCAAGCAACAGACCTCATCCTTCAATTTTCTATTAAGACTGTGACAAATTGAACCAATGAACCCTGGCCTGGGGTGCCATTCCTTGTGCTCCACTCCTACAGCACAACTCGAGTGACAGCACAGGGTCTGGCTCGAAAACCCATCCCAAGGAATACAAAAGCAGCTGTTTGTTTATGAAAACTGTCCAATAATGATTTTCTTGCATCTGCAGTGTGTAGACACAAACGCGCACCCACATGCAAATGAGAAGGTGGCACAAGTCTGACTGAAAATTGACCCTGAATTTACAGCTTAATCACTGATCAAGGCTATGCATTTTTGGACCAAAATGGACTACTCCAGATGCCACATTCTACCTCATGTGTGTGATTGAAATCAAATGTCTATGTTCACCTTATATTCTGATGCCAGAATATTAGGATGTGAAGTTACTATTTTGTATTATTTCAATTTATATAATTTCTATTGCTGAAGCAATGAGAAGATTGATTTACTGAACCCTGACTATTGTGATCATCTGTGACATGAGTTAATGGGACTATTTTGTCATAATAATGGAAGGGGTTTTCTTAATTCAGAAAAAAATAATCTTGTCATGGTTACATGAAACAAATAGTGATGCAGGTTCTTCGCCACAGTCACTGTTAGAGAGCCTTTGGCCAGACCACACTGTGTTTACAGAAATGAAAACACATACATTTCCTCCCAGTGTGGCAGAAATATGGACCTGTGTCTGTTGAGAGCCTGGCTGTGCTCTCAGGGACAGCCTCATGACATTGCAGCCTGGTGGGAACACGGGAAGAACAGAAGCCAGGCAAGGAAGCTGTGGGTCAGCCTCTCCTCCCTTCCCAGCTCTGCAGAAACCAGAGAGCTGGAAACAACAGCTTCATCAGGAGGAAATAACCCTCCTTCCTTGGCTTATCTTACCTGCTTGAGAACTGTCATTGCTTTGCTTTTGTTACATATCTGCACATGGGGAAAACAGTGTTTTGACTGACATTTTAGCAGGCTTTGCTCTGTCGGGTCTTCTAGAAAAAACCTCAATTTTACTTTTAGTTTAGGACTACTGATAGAGTAGTAGTAATGACACTGCACATATCATTCTGGGTCTGATCCTGCCATTAATTTTCCTGTTCTTAAGAAAAATCCCTATCCCCTGAGCTAGCACTCACAGTCTTATATGAATGATTAAAGAGTCAAAACCTTAAAGCCTAGAATTTTTGAATGGGCAGATTTGCTTTCCAGGATTTAATGCTCACTGTATGCAACATGTTTCCTTTGCATCATATGCCTGAAGGATTGTCACATACTCTTTTGCCAGCACATGGAGCCATTAAACATTTTTACTTCTGAGACAGTGTCCTGGTTTCAGGTAAAACAGAACCAATTCTGTTCAGTAATTTTACTTTTTTAGCTGGACCTTTTCTGGGTGACTAAACTCTGAAATTAACAGCATATAGTTCAGAAACTGTTCACTCTCATAGTGATAAGACCTGATTATACCAAGGAATGGTGTGCAGACAAGCCCCTGCTTATACTTACTGCTGTAACAACCAAGGGCAGGTAATCGTGTTATTTGCCCCATTGGAGGATGGGAAGCAGAAAAACGTAGAGGGGTCACACCTGTAGGGAGGAGCGAACGGGACAGGTGAACCCAAACGGACCAACTAGGGTATTCCATCCCATCCCCATCACACTCAGTAGAAAAGCTGAGGGATCAAAGGGTCAACTCTTTTCTTCAATGCTTGATGTCTGAGGAGGACTCTCTCTGTTCATCTGCTTTTGACCCTGATGCGAGTATTCCTGACTCCAGAGCTGGAATCCAGCTCCTGTCGGTCACCAAGTCCAGTCTGGGACTTTTCCTGATGCTGCTAGTGACGTGATCCTCATCCAGGGACCTTGATATGGTTTTATATACACTGTATCTATTTCACTATTTTCTTTTTGTTTTCATTTTATTATTAATACTTCATTAAAGTAGTTTAATTCATCCTAAACTCGTAAATCTCCTTATCCTCTTCCTCTCCCTTCTTTTTGGGGGAAGAAAGGGCCATCAGTCAGTCTGGTTTTGGTAATTTCAGCTGAAACCATGACAGACAGCTTAGATATAAAATGGCTTAAAACCCTAGATATTTCACTCAAAAATGTCTGCTAACGTGTCTTTGAAGATTGCCCCTGGTAAGCAACACTGAACCAGAATCTGAGTCTCCACACAGGCTAAAAGCAGTCGTTTCAGGAATGCTAATGTTCATGTGCAAAGGCCAGAAAAGCAGAAGGCTTCTCAGAGACTCTCCTCAACACACCTACCCCAGCCCCGCTGCACACAGCTTGTCGTGTCTCCCCATTTCTGAGACTGGGGCTACCACCTGTGCTAGCCTGCCATAACAGCAGCCTTGTAGAGTTTGCTTCAGGACTTTCCTGTAGCATGACAGCCCCTAAATTAATGATCCTTACCTCAGAAGTGGCTTACAAGCCCCCTGAGCCATGCTGGTTCCTGGGTGCCAAGCTGTGTGGCTTGGCTTGTTCCTGTGGCCACACCAGTGATTGAAGCACCAGGGAAGGACTTTCAAAGAAGATAGTACTTCTGTGTCATAGAAACATAGAGTCATTCAGGTTGGAAAAGACCCTTGGGATCATCGGGTCCTTGTAATAGAAAAAAAAAAGTGAGGTGTGAAGTGGTCCAAGTTACAGCTTGGAAGGACAGAAGTTGTAGAGCCTGCAGGAGCCTGCATGTGGAGGAACCCTGTCAAGTTGATGTCAGTCACCATGACGGCAGTGTGCCTACAACTTTCTGTTTAGAATGACAAAATGGTTTGGGTTGGAAGGGGCATTAAGGATCATCTAGTTCCACCCCTCTGCCCTGAGCAGGGACACCTCCCACCAGACCAGGTTGCCCCAAGCCCCCTCCAACCTGGCCTTGAACCCCTCCAGGGATGGGGCAGCCACAGCTTCTCTGGGCAACCTGGGCAAGGGTCTCACCACCCTCACAGCAAAGTATTTCTTCCCCAGATCTCATCTCAATCTCCCCTCTTTCAGTTTAAAACTGTTACCCCTCGTCCTGTGGCTCCCCTTCCTGATCAAAAGTCCTTCCCCATCTCTCCTGTAGCCCCTTTAGGGATTGGAAGGGGCTTTAAGATCTCCCCAGAGCCTTCTCTTCTCCAGGCTGAATCCCCCCCAACTCTCTCAGCCTGTCCTCACAACAGGGAGCTCCAGCCATTCCAGCATCTCTGTGGCCTCCTCTGGACTCAATCTGTTAGGTCCATGTTCTTATGTTGGTGGCTCCAGAGCTGGAGGCAGTTCTCCAGGTCTCAGCCTGCTGGCCAAACTTGTGGTTGGCGATCCATGCACTGGTCAGGAAATGCAATTTCCAGTCCTTATGTTGAGCACTCTAGTTTCACCTGGAGCACCCAGCAGACAGGGACAAGGCTATTGGAGGTGGCTGCTGTGTCCCAGCACACTCTTAAGGTCACCTTATTGTTTTACTGCAGGACCATGTGGAGAGCCTCTTGATCTCAGCTAGGCCTCCACCATTTTTGCATCAGCCTGATCCCTTTATACAGGCTTGACAAACTCTTCCTGGTATTGCATCATTTTATTCTGTGGCGGCTGTGTATTTTCATGCTTAGAGAGTAATGTCATAATCTCGGCACATCGTCAGTCTCCCCAATCAAAATACAAGTTCTGCTACTGGTTCTTTTCATCTGGACACAGCAGATACTCTCTGAACTTGCACTGATATTACTTCAATTATGTTCATTAAACCCCTCCCCCTCTTTTTTGGACTGAGATTACAGTCAAATTTTTTTAAGAGCCACATTGACTTCTCAAAAGAGCGAGTTTTAGGAGTTACCCACATGTTCTGAAAGCAAGCCATTGATACAGCACCAAGAAAAGCAATGGCCCCAAATGAATCAGCAAAGGCAGCAAGTAAGAAAGAATGGGTAAAGAATCCAACTTTTTCTGTTTTCGTCATTCAAGGAATATCAGCTGTTGTGGAGCACCTCAGCTGGGGCACAGAGCTTTGCTGCTGCCAGGTGCCATCAATAGACCCTGGTTCTGGCCATTTTCCTGGGATCAGACATACATATAGTTTCAAAACTGTAAGTCAGGTACAAAATGTGAGGATTTTTTATGACATATAGAAGTTGTAACCACAACCCTCATCAATACACGCCCTGTTACATTCCAAACTGCAGCTATCTTTGATGCCTTCCAATATTTTAAAAAGTGTGCTTTGAACTGATGAAAGCCAAAATATTAATTAGTCACTACTTAAGACTCAGAAAACAATTTAATTTAATTGCAAGGTGGATTTTTTTCTTGCTTTAGGAAAAAAAAAACACTGAGGGCAATCAGCGAAGTTGAAATTTATGTTTATATTATATGGGATAAATGCAATTATAATTTGGAGTCGGGTTGGACTCTTTATTTTTATCTTCCAGTAACTGAAGTATTCCCTACTTGCTGAGTCATTTTGCTGTGTGCAGAAAACCTATTGTAATTATTTTGACCCCATAATGATCAGGAGAATCCATTTTAGAGACAATATGCTGCTCTCAGGGCTGTGGAACTCCTCAAACTAATAATTTGTTGCAGTCTAGAAAACCCATTTTATAATGCCTGAATAGGAAACACATAGAAGCATTCATTATTTAGTTTATATATTTGTGTATACATGAAAATGTATATATATAGCTTTTTAATGCAAGTTTATTAGTTTCTTTTGAGCAATCCATGTGTATTTAATGTACTTAAGCCAAATCCAAATATGTGTAACTGCCTCTTTATGCTGCATAATCACTCCTACTGGCTGCCATGGCTACCAACTAAAACGTCAAAATGCAAAAGACAACGAAAGGAGACAGTTGAAAAATCCAATTTTCTTCTGGGTTTTGAATGGAATTTTAATTTTGTGGGACATTTTAAAATAAGGGTATCTCATCAGTTTGATAAAAGGCATTGGTTTGTTTTCTGCACACAATTGCAAATGATGTATGTAAGTAGATTACTTAAAAATGAAGGCTTCCTATCCTTGCAATAACACAAACAATGGCATAGATGTTATAATTGTGTTAATTAACAATAGTGTTTTAAATTTGAATGCCAGAAAAAAATAAATGACTTAAGTTTCTGTATAAAACAGTTTAATTAGAATATGCCTGTTGATGTAACTCATAGCTATAGCAGATTTTGCTTTAAACCCTAGGAGGTGTGACAACAGAATCCCTGTTGCAGTTGCTCTGACACTCTGGTTTATCCTCTGGTGCTTTATGTTGTGTGGCTTGATTCCCCCTTTTTTCATAACACCCCTCTTTAAAAGTGGTCAGATTGGGAAAACAGAGGGAGGAAGCAGGCCAGAAGCAAAGTTGCATGTGAATCACCAGGAGAGGGGGCTGGGTTCACCAGTGGCTGAAGGTATTTGGTGCTGTGGAGCTGCACCTTAGGTACTGCATCCAGGTTTTGCCCCCTCCAACCCCCGCGATTTAAGAGGGACATAGAGGAACATATGAAGGCCCAGTGAAGCACTAAGAGGAAGGTGAGGGACCTGAAGTATGTGGCCTGTGAAGGGTGGCAGAGGGGGCCAGGTTTGTTTATTTGGGCAAAGAGGTGGTGAAGGCATGAGTACAAGCTGCTTACAAATATTTGAAGGAAAGATCAATGAAATCCCAGACCCAAACTCTTCCAGATAACAGAAGTAGGAACAACAGCCACAAACCATGGCTTGGGGATTTGTGAGATCATCCATGAAAGAGTTGGCTAGACAAAATGGTGATTGTCCTTCAAAGCATGAGGACAGGCTAGATAACCTCCAGATGTTTCTCCAAGCAGCTTCTCCATAGTTCACAGAATCACAGAATGATAGAATATCAGGGATTGGAAGGGACCTTGAAAGATCATCTAGTCCAATCCCCCTGACGGAGCATGAACACCTAGATCAGTTCCCAGAGTGAACTTCATATTTGTGCTGTTGTGGAAAGGAGAGCTTGCTCACTTACAGACCCAGCTCCACTCCTCTTTGTTATCACCAAATTTTAGTCCTTTCTTTCCCTACACCTCACTAGACCTCTGCACTACTGCTGTCATTCCGGATTTCAGCATTAGCTGCAGACTCTTGCTGAGCTCATAAACAGCACATCACAGAACCAAATCCCTCGTGCTCCTTTCCTGGCTCTTCCCCCAGCCCCTCACTCACTCACTGCCCTCCATCCAACCTCCTTGCTTGCCAAAGAACCTCATGCTTTTGTTTTCCCACGTTCCAAGAACACCTGGTTGGGAAAGCACCAGGGAGAGAACCCAGCTGTTCAGCTGCTGACTTCAGATGTGGCAACCACCATGGACCACTTACCCAGCCATCTTACAGCTTTTGAAATTCAGTCCTCCAAGCACCCTTTCAGATCTGGTAGAAACTCTCCCAGCATTTAAGCTTGCTTGCAAAGACAGCAGTACACCATGAGAAATAGACACAGGCGATAAAAAAGACACATAAAAGCAAATAATGAGAATTGTTGTCAGTATCCTTTTGAATTTTGGCTTTGCCTCACTGGGAAGATTTTGTATAGCTTGCAGAGTGTAAATGATAATTTCATTCTTGGAACTGTTGCAAATAAAATATCAGTCTGGTCATCAGTGAGTATTAACTTACAACAGCACAACAAATCTGGGGGCTCTGCAAGTTTTGGTATTAAGCAAAACCATAATGTCGTATTGGAAATCAAGCACATGGATATAAATGTGCCTAATTTGGTCAGCAATTGGCACAATTGAAAACATTTATATTGGTCAAACTTAGAATCACAGAATGGTTAGAGTTGGAAGGTACCTTAAAGATCATCGAGTTCTAACCTCCCTCCCTGGGCTGGGACACCTCCCACCAGAGCAGGTTGCTCAAAGCCCCATCCACCCTCCTGGCCTTGAATCCCTCCAGGATGGGTCAGAGACTTAAGATCTAATCCAGACCATAAAATAAATCTGAGAGATTTATTTAATACGATGTTATTTATGTTCTTTGGGGCTTTGTTGTTGTTGTTGTTGTTGTTGTTGTTGTTGTTGTTGTTGTTGTTGTTGTTGTTGTTGTTGTTGTTGTTTTATTGTTTGCTTGTTTGTTTGTTTTTCAGTAAAACTGATTTGGGCAATGACAATAATCAATAGATGAGTTATGTGAAATGACGGATGAAATCTTCGATAATTTTGACTCCTGCTATGTCACAAGCATTTTCCAATTTGTCAAATCCTTTCTTTGCCTGAGAAAAAATACACACAAAGCACTATGCCAAAATAAAGCTTCGGCTTGAGCACCCACTGAGTCATGGACAGTTATCAATGGTCCTCTAGAAGCCCACCTAGAAGACATGGCCCATGTTCTGCATCATTCTACTGTCATGAACTCATCCTAACTGCCAGTAAAATTAATTGCAGTAGTTTGAAGTTTTTCTAAGTCCTGATCCTGAGCTAATTACTACTGTTTTATTACCAATGAGATCATTTGTGGATAAAATCCCAGTCTTGTTTCAAGTCAATTGAAAAGTTCTCTTTGACTTTGGTGCATTTAAGTTTTATCTAATAGATGCTTTCTGAGGAGCTTTCTGTTTTCTGAGTTATTTGTCACAACTGTTACTCTGTGGCTCTCAGCTTTTTCTGTATGATCTTTAACTGAAATATTTATGCAGCTACTATTACTAATTACCTGATTTATGCTTCTACTATTGTATCCGGCCATGTCTTTATGCATAAATTCAAACACTTGATTGCTTCCATTAAGAAAATAATGATACAACCCAACAGCATATTGCTAAAAATTATCATAGTTAGGCATAGACTATAAATATTATTATGTGCTTTAATCAGAATATATGTAAAATGACTGAGAAAAAAAACCCAAACAAAAATGACAGCCTCTTTGAAAACATGCTGATGGTTCAAAGAAATTATCATATTATTCAGAATTTATTAAATTGGTTGAGAGGGAGCAGCTGCTTGTGGGATACTTTTGTTACAATTAAAGCTACAATAAAACTAGAACAAGAATGACTGGTCAGAGGGTCAGAGACACCTGTGTTTTAAATAGTTTTACTCAGATCTGCATGACAGAAATGCATTGATTTTTGAAGATGTAAAATTAATGCATAAATATACTATAAAAATTTATATGGACTTTCAGTCATGTGACTGCTCCCAATTAACTCTTTCATGATCCACATCTGTTTTTATCTTTCTGTCCTCCTTCCCTCTTTTATACTGTTTTTGAATTTAGTGATTTTTCTCCTGTTCTGAGGTATTACTGAAGATTTCAAGAATTAATTTGCTCTGTCAGTCTGATTATCTCTCTGATGCTGTCTATCTGTCTCCATGTTTCTGCAGTACTGGCTTCCACTTACACAGAAGAGGATCTAGGTGAATTCAGAGACAGTGCTCTGCTACTAAATTAAGCACATGAGGAGTCATTCCCTGCAAGAGATGCTCCACTGATTTCTGTGGGGCTTTGATATGAGGGTTCTTGGGCTCATTTTGAGTAAAAAAGAATCTCCACTTGCAATAGCCAGATTTCCAGGGCACTGTGCACCAGCATATCCCAGCAGCAACCATGTCATTAAAAGCAAATCAGAACTTCTCTGTTGCTCAGACTGTCCTTTATAACAGATGTATTGAACTTCGAGGGCTGGCTTGGCCATCACATTTTTCGATATGTTCTAAAGGTAATGGGAGCTGGAGATGTCCAAATTTCAACTTATAACAGCCTGGTTTTTTTCTCTTTTCCTGTATAATCAAATTTTCCTTTACTAGTGTTGCTGGCTTTCATATGACTTTTCAAAATAATAAAGGAGATGTTTCCTTCCTAAGCTGCCTCTTTAAGAAAATCTCAGAGGGGAAAAAATGGGTTCATCAGATATAAATCAACATGGGTCTAGTACCATAGACTTCCACTGCTTTAGAATATAATTCCAGCAAGGCTGGTGTTCCTGGACTTTGCACACCTCATCCACTGGAAGGTGTGACCTGTACACCACAGTAACCCATTTCTATTTCCCATCCAGTGCCACTTCTTTTACTGCATTAGAAAAGATGGGAGTCCTTCTTATACCAAGTGTTGCTTTATTAAATTACAACAATTTGGCGTACAGTTACACCAGTTATGCCAATCAGGTTGGAGGGCTGCCTCTTGCTGAATTCTGGAGAAGCTTTTAGCAATAATCATTTTACTATTTCTGGGAAGATGACTAGGGGAAACTACACAGTTTGCACATGGTAAACTAACCAAGCACTTACTGCATTATTTGAAAGTCCGTAGCACTTTGTGACAGACGTCATTCCTCATTTAAAACATCTGCCCAGGTCTGCCGGGGAATAAGTCTTTGAAGCATTTGACTTCAGGCTTCAACCATGGCTGGGGCAGACATGTCCAAGCTGGACATGAATGATCCCACATGGGGTGAAAGTGATGCTTCAAGCACTGCTCCTCCTGGCCACTGTGGACCAGAGGACTGCTTGAAGTTGGAAAAATAAGAGGAAACTGATTAGGATGGCAGATTGTTCACAAGAAAGTTTGTAATCCTCTGAAAAAGAAATAATAGAATCATAAAATCAGAGAATACCAGGTTGGAAGGAACCTCAAGGATCAGCTGGTCCAAGCTTTCTTAGAAAAGGCATGGCCTAGACAAGATGGCCCAGCACCTTGTCCAGCTGGATCTTAAGAGTGTCCAGTAATGGGGAATTCACTACTTCCACAGTGTGGAAAAAATTTCCTCTTCTGTCCAATCGGAATCTTCCTTGTCTTTTCCATGTGACTCCTTGAAAAAAGGGAGTCTTCATCTTATTTGTAGCCACCCTTTAAAAACTGGAAGGTTGTGTACCCCACAGTGCTATTCATGTCATCCGTGATCTGGATGCCAGAAGAGCTGAGATCTCTAGAACACCATTGGCAAGCTGTAAACTGATTATTACGATTTTGTGGAGAACTTACAAGTACCTCTGTTGTATTTAATTCTGTTTCTCAGGCCTTGTCACTAGAAGGTGAAATTCTTTACACTGTTAATCTAATGCAGTGTGATTCTCTAAGTAAGGCATTTCTCTTCTTAATGTTTTACTGTAATAAATGTGAATGCACTTCAAGAGGGCATAACTTGAATTCTCAATGCAGATTAAAACTAATATCTTACTATTACTTTTCTTAAGAAGTCTTTATAGATATTTTACTTAGAAAATAATGATGTTTAGAGATAGAACATCGTTTCTCCAGCAAGAAGCTATTTGTTTTGAGAACAAGTGTTTTTTTGATAAATATTCGACATGTCAGTTTTTAAACCAGAATGAGTATAGGTCTCTTTCCTATCTACAACATATAATTTCAAAAGTTCCATGACTGCAATCTTGAGAGTTTCAAAAAATATCTAAACATGTAGAAAATATATTATCTTAGTCTTTTGCATTACATCTACACAATAAATTGAATAAGGGCCAATACCTGAAGACAGACTATATATTCAGGTGACTATAAACATGACTGATGAGTAACATCAGTTGCTCTTTCTTTTCACTTGAATGATGTAAAAAACAAATATATCAAATGTGATATTTAGCAAAGGCTAATAAAAGGGTCACAGGAAGGAATTTCACTTCCAGAAAATGTCTTTGAAAAATTATAGATGCACATATATAGATGCATTCATTTTTATTTAAAAGATTTCCTAGGAGAGTGTAAACATTTTTTACAGCTCCCTTCAGGTAACTGGAAAATTTGCAGTACAAGAATGCTAGCAAACAAAAAAACAAATTTTGTTATACTTTTATATATTTTAGGTAGGTAAAAAAACAATTGTGCATATTTGACCTGGCTATGATCTCTACAGACGTTTGAAACTAAAAAAAATAATAACCATAATAATATCATACACTTCAGGGAGTCCTGAAATGCCAGCAGCAGCCATACTGGTGGAAACCAGAGGGTGAATTTGAATAGGTGTATATCAGAAATCCTAGGCCAAGAGGACTATTTGTGTTCCCAACAACTTTAGGAAACATCAAAAATAGAATCAAGATCAAAAGTTACAGTTACTTAGTCACCTAATGACTTGGGCAGATATTTTAATTTAATGTAAGAAACAGGAAGACTACCAGGTACCTGAGCTAGCTTCAGGGAAGTGTATCTTAAGCTAAATTCTCAATTTCTGGACTTGTACAGCAATCGATAGTATAAAATGAATGCATCATTATTTTTTCTTTACCTAAGAAATTTTCTAAGGATTATAAAAAGTACCTGAATAGCAAATTGCTAATGCAGTCTTAGAAAGTAAGTTGCTCTGTGTCCTAATCTGATTTTTGCAACTTCTATAACATTTGGGCATTACTACATGTTTCCATGCAGTATGGGCCATAACCTCGTATCACAGTTCTGAGGTAAGCATATGAGATTACCCCCATTTTAATGAAGAGATAATCAGATCATAAAGTGATTAAGGAACAAATCCAATAAATGAGCTATGTGCCTAAAATGATATTTAAGAAAAATATAGGATTCTAAACCCAAAATGCAGATTCTGCACATTTCTGCACAGCTGCAGAGGGGTCATGAAAATTCATAAATGCCACAATTTTCTCTTCTAATTGGTTGTGCATTGTAGGGCGCTGCTTTTTGTCCTCCAAGCAAAGGTACCACAGGAATAAAATGTTCCCTAATATTGGGAATTGGGTGCTCTTCCAAACCAGTCCCCATCTGGAAAAAACAGTAGATCCTATTTTCTGAGAGAATGTTGGACACACAGGCAGGACAGGGTGCTTCCTAAAAGCAGGGCAGCCACTGCTTTCTTTTGAGATGCAGCTGAGGAGGAACACTTCTGGCTCTGCTGCTCCTGCCCTTTGGTCCAACTGTGAGAACCTGGGACTGGGAAATGCCAAACCTGGGTTCAATGTCTTTCAGAAATGAGGCGATTTGAGCTGAGGGGTCCTAATGGCCACCCAAAGAAGCTCAAGGTTTATTTTCTGCTCCTGTTACTGCTTTTTGTCCAGTGACTGTATCATGCAAAATCCAGCAATGGTCCTATAAGCCAGAGCTTTCCAGGGACCCAGAAAACTACAGATCTGTCACTGTCACCTCTGTACCTCGCAAGATCATGGAGTAGATCCTCCTGGAATCTATGCTAAGCCATGTGGAAAATAAGGAGGTGACTGCTGACAGCCATCATGGCTTCACCAAGGTCAAATCATGGCTCACAAATTTGGTGGCCTTTTACAATATTGCCACAGCTATGGTAGGCAAGGGCAGGGCAACCGAAATCATTCACCTGGATTTATGCAAAGCAGTTGACACTGTCCCACATGACATCCAGGTCTCAAAATTGGAAGGCCATGCATTTGACAGATGGAGCACTAGGTGGATAAGGCATTGGCTGGATGGCCACACTAAAAAGGTTGTGGCCAATGGCTCAGTGTCCAAGTGGTGGCCAGTGATGAGTGGTGTTCCTCAGGGGTCGGTATTGGGACCAGTGCTATTTAACAACTTTGTTGGAGAGATGGACAGTAGGATAGAGTGTACCCTCAGGAATTTTGCCAACAACATTGAGCTATGTGGTGTGGTCGACATGCTGGAGGGAAGGGATGCTACCCTGAGGGACCCAGACAGGATCAAGAGGTGATCTCGTGCAAACTTCATAAAGTACAATGTTCAACCAAGCCAAATGCAGGGTCCTGCACCTGGGACATGGCAATCCCAAGCACAAATACAGTTTGGGTGGAGAATGGCTGGAGAGCAGCCCTGAGGAGAAGGACTTGGGAGTGGGTGGATGAGAAGCTCAACATGACTTGGCAGTGCACACTGGCAGCCCAGAAAGCCAACTGCATCCTGGGCTGAATCAAGAGAAGCATGGCTAGCAGGTCATGGGAGGTGATTCTACTCCTCTATTCTGTGCTCATGAGACCTCACATTGAGTACTGCGCCCGGCTGGAGTCCTCAGCACAGGAAGGAAACAGACCTGTTGGAATGGGTTCAGAAGAGGTCCACAAAGATGATCAGAGGGCTGATCCTATATCATCTCTGCAATGAGGACAGCTTGAGAGAGCTGGGGTTGTTCAGACTGGAGAACAGAAGGCTCTGGGGAGAGCTTATAGCAGCCTTCCAGTATCTGAAGGGGCTACAGGAGAGCTGGGGAGGGACTCTTTGTCAGGGAGTGTAGCGATAGGATGAGGAGTAATGGTTTTAAACTGAAAGAGGGGAGATTCATATTAGATACTAGAAATAAATTCTTTACTGTGAGGGTGGTGAGACACTGGAATGGGTTGCCTGGGGAAGTTGTATCAGCCCCATCCCCGGAGGGGTTCAACACCAGGCTGAATGGGGCTTTGAGCAATGTGCTCTAGTGGGAGGTGTCCCTGTGCAGGGCAAGGGGGTTGGAACTGGATGATCTTTAAGGTCCCTTCCAACTCTAACCATTCTATGATTCTATGAATCCCAGGTAGTACGTGGGGGTCATGCTCCCTACTGTGTACTCTCCTGTCCTCTCTCCAGCATGATGCTGTTCCCATGGGACAGAGGGAAGGGGCCACAGCTTGGTGGCTCTTGCTGTTGTCCAAGAAGGGAGGACATGCAGGGACAAGGGCCTCCCAATGCTAAACTCAGAGATGAAACACCAGCTCTTTGGCTGAGGGGGAAGACTGCACCCATTGCCACCTCTTCTTCCTCTCACCACAATGGTGAAGACCAAATCAGGGCCTCTCTGTGGCCACGGCTAAAGCACCAAAGGAATGGTAAAAGTTTCACCATTCCCTCCTGCATTTCCCTACAGTCACACATTGACAAGTACATTAACCCTGGAAAGATCTCAGCAGTGGCCAGAGGTGCTGACCCACAGAAGGCTCATTAGGAGAACTAATTAGTTAATTTTGTACAGTCTTTGAAGGTTAAAATGCTATCTAAATATATTGCTGGATATGAGTGTCCCATCTCTCTTCTATAATGAGTGCGTATTTTCACTAATGCTACTAATTTGAACATGGAGAATTCTTTTCTAGAGAAATGAATACAACTGTTGCCTGAGAAAAATCTAACCATGAGGTTAGATTGCACATATATTTACATTAAAAATGTAGTTCTGCAAAATACGATCTAGAGAAATGTACTATTGTAGGACAAATACCAAAGAAATGAAAAAAGAAAAAAGAAATCCAGGCTTGATTAATTAATGAAAGGCAATTCAAATTGACAAAATCAATGTGAATGCATGACAGGAATACATTATTAAACAGGGAAGCCTTTAGTCTAAATAGAGCTTATATCTGGACAAAGAGGTGATGGAAGTGGAGGTGAGAGGACAATTTAGAAGTGTTCAAGCTGCTGAATTTTATTTTTATTTCCTCAGCGTGTTATGGGATCTCTTCCATCATAAGACAATGGAATGGATGATGCTCCGTCTTCCTGCTTGTACACTTCACAAGATAAGTAAAGAACTGATTTGAGGCAATATGTTTTATAAATTACTACTGCCTCAATTCTCAACAGCAGGAAGAGTAGTCTACTCTTTAAAAAAAATGGAAAAGAATGTAAATAGGTGTTCACCTTCAGTTTTCTAGTGGATTGTACTTGCCAGCAACTTTATGTTAACTTAGTAGTCAAAATCCTCAGAAGAATAAACTCATTGAAATGTGTCTTCTGCTAGATCTTGACAAAAATTGGAACAATGGTGTCTCACTCAGATCACATTTCTGCTAACATTATGAGGCAATAAACTGTCTTCTAAATCTTGTCTACATATATTCTCATCTTAAAGCAATTTCCTATTTGACTATTCAAATACGTAATTTTCTGACTGTTGAAAATACTTCAGTGCTGACTTGTGTTCATTTATTTATACACGGGGAAAAAACATATTTATTTATAAAAGGAGGAGGTTAAAACCTTCTGTAAGAAGTTGCACAGTATGTAAAGAAGCATGTCCAGTCCAAATTCAGGCTGGTGCTTAGCCCTATGCTGTTTAAGTTTAAACTCGTCACTGCCCTTGATGTCCAGGTGACCACTCATGTGCAATTGTTGAAGATCAAGCAATTGTTTGCATGACCTGGCAGATCTGCCAAAAGCTTACCTCTGTGTAGTAAAAAACCACACCCTAGTTATTAAAATAATGGAACCAGTTAAACTCAACAACTATACACTTACTTATGGCTTCATATGTATGTTTACATACCAGATAAAAGGATAATATAGTACTTGCTTAATAGACAAACATAGCAGTGACACTGCATCCATCAAGCTGAGTATGGAGGTCTGAGATTGCAACTACAATGCAAATGACAAAATAGAAGAACAGCTCTGAAGTACTTTTACAACAGTTTAATCAGTTTTACTGAGATACACAAAGAAGGGAGCGTGGGGCTGCCTGAATTCCTGTACCCTCATAATCCCACCCATGTATCACCTTACAGAGTTCCTATCTCAAAAGGAGCCTGAATTAAAACACTTCCTTAATACACTATTAACACATACCCCATGTATTTCTGTTAAACAACTTCCCAGAAAATAAACAAGAACTGTAATGGGGACTAAAACTTTCCATATGGTAATTGTCTGAAGATGTTTTTGCAATACATATTCTTTAAATTAAACACTGCAAGGAAATGACAAAATAATGGTTTCAGACACTTTTTTTAGTTCCAGGGGCATCATCGCTTCTCTCTCGCTCTGCCATCCATGTATATACCCTGAGGAAGTTTATCCACCCAGGTGACATGGCCTGTCAGGTCTGCAGGGACCTCACCTGCAAGAGCTGCCAATTTATGTAACACACATCCCAAATGGTAGGGAACATAAGATAGGGATGAAACCATCCATATAATCCAGATTGCATTTGGAAGATGGAGTTAAGGGGAGGATCCAATTTAAAAGCCCACAGAATTTCTGTACAGTCATTGTTATATGAAATTTTAAAATAAGACACCCTTAATTATAAATAAATAAATAAGTGTGTGTGCGTGCCTGGTGTCTCTATTAATATACTATTTCAACTAAATAGAAAGAAATTTGTGGACATTCAGGGTGTACTGAGCTCCAGAAGTTCTTATGGCTGTTGAAATTCCTATGTAAGCCAAAGGAACTTTCCTTGAAAAACTTTTATTTAACAGTGTCTAAGAGAAAATTAAGCTTAATTTTGCTTTCTATGGCAGAACATAAACACAGGCTTATCAAGGTGTTTAGTGCCTGCCTAACCTGAGTTATGTGAGGAGTTCTGTCCAAAGCCAGTAGGACTGTTTGCATGCTCAGACTCAGATACCTGCCTAAGTGCATTGCTGGACCGGGGCCAGAAACATAATAGCGGGACAGCTTAAACTGATTAGAAATGTTCTGTTGGCTCCAGTGGCAGCAGGATCAAGTCTTTATTGCCACTTTGCAAAACATGGTGCTCAGCAAGGGATAAAAAAACAAACAAACAAACAAACAAAAAAACCCCCAACCCCCACCCCAAAAAAAACCCCAAACAAACAAAAAACCAAAACCAAACAGGAACTCTGTAGTTCTCTGTCTATTGGGTAAAGCTTGAGCACAAAAGAAATGTGGTTTATTTAGCAGTGACTGGAAATGTGTATGGCTGAGAATGTATGACTGAAGATGCTGTCTAGATCTATATTTTCTCTACAAGTAACTACATCAAGGAAGAATTAGATTAAAACAAATGCTGAAGAAAATCCTTAACCTGTGTGAGTTTAAAGAGGGAAGATGCTTTTAAGGACGCTTCTTTCATTTTTTTAATTGAAGGTTGTTTTAATTAGTATTTTTAGAAACCTGTGTAGTTAACGCTGTTTTTTATTGCTTGTGTGTGTAGCTTGTTAATCAGGTATTACTAGGCAAACTGGTGTGGCATAGTCAATCCGTCTCTGGGCAAACCCAATGGTTCCAGGCATCTCTCATGCTGCAGAAATCTTGATATTTGTGTGCTGCGGGATCATTAATCAAAGGCTGAAGAGCCCTTTCTTCCCTAGTGATAGAATTCCTAACAGGGCCTTCTGCAGCAATAAGTCTCCAACCAACTACAAATTATCAATACTGATTATCAGACTGCTGCAGTGGGGAGGGAACGGCAGGCTCGGCACTGCAGGGCTGGCCAGACTCCCACAGCCCTCCTCGCCCTCCTCTCCCTCCTTTATTTGCACCTACAGCTGCCTCATGCCTCGTTCCCAGGGGTGCCACAGCCAGGTTAAAATGCTGTCAATCCCCACCGATTATTCCTCAGGAGCAGAACATCAGCATTCAAGTAAATACTTGTATAATGCACTGTTTACAGCCAGTGCCAGGAGGATTCAATATAACTTTCTGCAACATGATTAAGAGTGATAACAGAGTCTGCACAGAATGGGAATTTGAACGGGATTTACTTGATGGGGAAGGATAATTGTATTGGAGCTCTCCATCTTTATTTTGTGGGATTTGTGTTTTCATTACTTTAATGGTGAATTGTGAAAAACTTGAATTTGAATGCGTCAAATGCAGGTCCT
>VZTM01023795.1:1215-11913 GCA_013400555.1 Jacana jacana | reverse complement strand
AACCTAGCTTCAAATAGACAAAAAGCCCCCCACGATTTCTTTTCCTTTCCAATTTTGTGTTGTTTAAATTTCTCAAAAAGTACCAAAAAAAAGTGCAAAAGTCTGTTGTTTCTTCTGATTTTTAGCTTGGTAAATCTTAATTCTGGTGTGAGACACCTCCTTTCTGCATTGACGATAGCCTGGTTTCCAATTATCATCTGAAATTATACATTGGTTTAAATGCCAAAAGAATGGCATTTTCTGATTAAAACCTATATCAATACGGGGGAACTATGCTCCTGGCTGATGCTTTAAACTCTTTACTCTCAAGCCTTACTCCTGAAAGTTCTAGAACTACTGAAGTATTCAAATATTTAAGTTCCATACATCTATTCCAGGCTATGCCTAAAAGTGCTTCATGCTCTGGATACCTCGAGAGGAATAGCTGTTTCCCACAGAATATAAAGCAGGGTTTTCACACCATATTTGCTTTCATCTAAGGGTTCTAGTTAGCATAAATACATAGTGCATATCATTAACTGTGTTATACAGAAAGGCAACAGGGTAGGTCTTGAACCATATGTGATTGGGTCAGTTATTACAATATATATATGGAAGAACAACCTTCAAGCATATCTTATTTCAGAGGCTGTGTCTCCTAGTTCTGTATGCCTCAGCCTTTAGAATCAGAATGCTCTGTCAGACAGAGAATATTTAGTCACCCCTGTGAAAGCTTTAATAATTAATGCAGGACTACCAAACAAGTGTTTTCTCTGGTTGAAATCTGTTGTAGCATCATAATTGGGGATGTCATCTGTGAGTTGGAAGAAATGCATTTATTCCACTATCATGGAGATTTGATTTCAAACATGGGAAGGAGGGGACAGTCACCAGAGAAGACATTTAAAACAGATTTTCATTCATTACTATGTTACAAAGAAAGCATTTCATACTTCTGTTTGCTGTTGTTTGTCCTTTATTTTATGTTTGGTTAGTGGATCAACATGGTCTACTTGACTTACTTTTTTTTTTCATTCATAGCCAGATTCTTCAACCATCAGGGTCATTTGCACAGCATATCTGTATGCTCTGACACCAGTGCCTGAAACTTGTATTCAGTTACATCAATCGTATGCTGTTATCCAGTTATGTATTGTTCAATGAGATTGTAATTTCACTGTGTCTGTGCAACCATGATGTTGCATACTTTGTCTTCTTTAAATGAAGGAATTGATAAGAACAGCACAAAATCCGTTTCTTTTGTGAAATATATATAACTATGTCAAATGTTAGTGTTTCCATCTGAGTTTAAACAAGTATTTGCTATTTTTTGTAATGCATCATACTTCACCAGCACTGAATGTGACTTTGATTTTTATTATAAATCCTTGATGCTTCCTTTACAAGCATTTCTGGAGATTAACCCTCTGAAAGCTGGTCTAAATCAAAGTGAGAGTGACAAACACAACAGCTGATGATCTTACGATCACCTTCCATTGTTCCTTTCTCATAAGCCTCTAACATTTTTCTGGTTTTTAGCAAAATCATCTCAGTAGTAGCTGACTTTAGGAGTTGGATCAAAATATACTGTTAATAATTTATATCCTGGTGATAGTTACCTTTTATTCCCTCTCCACTGAACTGAAACTTCATTTATTTTTTCCCTTTGAGATTTATTTTAGGCAGTGATAATGCACTGTGTGATCTTGCCAAGTACAAGCAAGTCATACCAATATGTCATCTTCTCTCTCTCTTTTTTGTCTTTTTTTTTTTTTGTGTGGCTTCACTGATACCTTTGTGAAATGCTTTTCATGCACTGGTTGAAGTTGATTAGACATTTGCTTGCAGAAGATTGAGTGGAAGCTAGGTTGATATTAGATCTAGATGAAGGCTTGTTTTATCTGTTTATAGAAATACTTTCAAAACCAGATTAATGAATGAAACAGTTGATATTTCATGCTACCAGTCTGTATGTAATTTAGATCAGTATTCTGCAGAATTTGGATAGTATTCTGCAGAAAACTCATATAAATTCTAGAGATGACTGCTCTGGTTGACATTCTGATGTGTTAAATTTGTGAAGTCTTAAGCATTACTGGAAACTGGTGAACACATGTAGTTTGATTTAGTTACTCTATCTAGCTGCACCCTGCCTCCCATAACTGAAACTAAACAGACAGAACCCCTTCTAGAGAGAGCTCCCTGTCCTCTCTCTGCCAGACCAAAGAAGGTAATTTTGAGGGTAGAGGGCTGTGGGAACAAGTTCCTGCCTGACGAAGCAGGTGTGTCGCCCCAGTAACTCTGCCACCTCCCCAGGTACCTTTAAAAACCAAATAGGAGGCTCTGCAAAGGGAACCCTATCATGATGGGAAGGGTAATTCACTGTCTACAGAGGTGTCACCAGGGTTAAGTCATATCAAACCCAGCATTAAAACAGGCTCAGTTCAGAAAAAACAGATGGGTCATTGTTGTAGGCAACACCATTCTGAAGGGAGCTGAAGGTCAAATATGCAGATTTGACCCACTTAGGGAGGTCTTCTGTCTCCCTGGATCTGGGTTAAAGACATAAAAAGAAAACTTCCCTCCCTGGTAGCCCCCTCAGATTATTACCCCTTACTCATTTTTCAGGCAGGCTGAGATGAACTATTAACAAGAATCCCAAGGGCAATCAAAAGAGACTTCTGGGCCCTGGGACAAGTGGTCAAGGGGTCAGGAGCACATGTAGTGTTCTCTTCTGTCATCCCAGTCGCAGGGGAGCATGAGGAAAGTAGGAAAAAAAAACATCAGACCAATATCTGGCTCCAAGCCTGGTGTTGAAGGTACAACTCTGGGGTTTTTGAGCACAGGAAGGTTTCCGTGACACCAGACCTACTAGAGACAGATGGGGTACACCTGCCTCAAAAGGGGAAGAGGATCTTTGCACAGGATGTGGCAGGCCTCATCAAAAGGTCTTTAAACTAAGTTTGAAGGTGGGGAATCCATCAACAGAGATGAAAGGCTCATTGATGGATTAGGAAGTAGGGCTGAGCCTGGGAATGGTCAGGTAGAAGTTAGGCCTTCCAGTACTAAAAGGTGGTGGGACTGGTAGCCCAGCTTAAGTGCTTTTACACTAATGCATGCATCATGGGCCACAAACAGGAAGAGCCAGAAGCCCTTATGTGACAGAAAAGCTATAATGTAGTCACCACCACAGAAATGTGGTGGGATGACTGGAGTGCTGAAATGGATGGCTACAAACTCTTCAGAAGGGACAGGCAAGGAAGGAAAGGAGTGGGGGTGGCCCTGTATGTTACAGAGGGTTATGAATGTTAAGAACTAATTTAGGGTAATAGTAGAGTTGAGTGTGTATGGGTAAGAATCAGGGGGAGGGCCAGCAAGGCTGACTATGATGGCGGGAGTCTGTTACAGACCACCCAACCAGGATGCAGAAGTAGATGAAATATTTCATAAGAGGTTTCAAGTTCACTTGCCCTTGTCGTGGTGTGAGATTTTAACCTACCAGATATCAGCTGGACACAAAATACAGCTGACAGGGAACAGTCTAGGAGGTTCCTGGAGTGTGTCAGGGATAACTTCCTGATGCAGCTGGTAAGGAGCCAACTACGGAGGGAGCACTGCTGTATCTGCTCTTTGTGAATACAGAAGGACTCATGGGGGATATGATGGTTGGAGGCTGTCTTGGGCACAGTGACCATGAATTAATAGAGTTTTCAATTCTCAGGGAAGCAAGGATGAGAGTCAGCAGGACTGCTATCATGGACATCTGGAGGGCAGACTTTTGGCCTGCTTGACAGAGTCCCTTGAGAGGCAGCCCTGAAGGGCAAAGGAGTCCAGGAAGGCTGGATGTTTTTCAAGGAGGAAGTCTTAAAATTGCAGAAGCTGGCAACCCCTGTGTGCTGTAAAGCAAGTCATTGGCAGAAAAGACCAGCCTGGCTGAAAAAAGAGATAGGGTCACACCTTCGGGGCCGAGGAGGAAAGGAGAGTTTATGACCTTTGGAAAAAGGGGCAAACCACTCAGGAAAATTACAAAGGTTATGTAGGGAAAATATTAGAAAGCCCAAAGCCCAACTAAAATTTAATCTGGCCTTGGATGTTAAAAACAATAATTTCTATACATATATTAGTAACAAGAGGAGGACTTGGGAGACTCTCCATTCTCTATTGGATGCGGGAGGTAACATAGTGACAGAGGATGAGAAGAAGGCTGAGATACTTAATGCCTTCTTTGCCTCAGTCTTTAGTAGTAGTACTCATTCCCTGAGTACCCAGACACCTGAGCTAGTAGATAGGAGCAGGGAGCAGAATGAAGCCACCATAATCCAAAGGGAGGTAGTGAGGGACCTGCTCCAAAACCTGGATATAAACAAGTCCATGGGGCCAGATGGGATCCACCTGAGGGTACTGAGGGAGCTGGAGGAAGTGCTCACTGAGCCACTTTCCATCATTTACCAGCAGTCCTGGCAAACTGGGGAGGTCCAGCTGACTGGCATCTGGCAAATGTGACTCCCATCCACAAGAAGAGTCAAAAGGATGATCTGAGGAACTACAGGCCTGTCAGTCTGAGCTCTGTACCAAGGAGGTCATGGAACAGATCATCCTGAGTGCTATTATGCAGCACATGAATGACATCCAGGTGATCAGCCCCAGCCAGCACAGGTTCATGAAAGGCAGGTCCTGCTTAACAAGCCTGATCTCCTTCTATGACAAAGTGACCTGCTTGGTGGATAAGGGAAAGGCTGTGGATGTTGTTTACCTGGACTTTAGTATGGCCTTTGATACAGTGTCCCACAGTATCCTCCTGGAGAAAGTGGCTGCCCATGATTTCGATGGGAGTACTCTCAGCTGGGTTAAAAACTGACTGGAGGGCCAGACCCAGAGAGTGGTGGTGAATGGAGTTAAATCCAGTTGGTGGCCAGTCCTGAGTGGTGTCCCTCAGGGCTTGGTATTGGGGCTGATCCTCCTTAACATCTTTATCAATGATCTGGATGAGGGGATTGAGTGCATCCTTGAAAAATTTTGCAGACGACACCAAACTAGGTGGGAGTGCTGACCTGCTGGACGGTAGAAAGGCTTTGCAGAAAGACCTGGACAGTCTGGATTGATGGGTTGAGGCCAATGGGATGAGGTTCAATAAGGCCAAGTGCCAGGTCCTACACTTGGGTCACAACAACCCCATGCATCGCTACAGGCTTGGGAAAGAGTGTCTGAAGAGCTGCCTGGCAGAAAAGGACCCGGGGGTGCTGGACAACTGTCAGCTGAACATGAGCTAGCAGTATGCCCAGGTGGCCAAGAAAGCCAACAGCATCCTGGCCTGTATCAGGAACAGCGAGCATGGTGAGTAGGACTGAGGAGATTGTCCACCTCTACTTAGCACTGCTGAGGCCCCATCTGAAGTACTGTGTACAGTTTTAGAGTTTTGGGCCCCTTACCACAAAAAAGACATTGAGGTGCTGAAGCAGATCCAGAGAAGGGCAACAAAGCTGGTGAGAGGTCTGGAGAATAAGCACTATGATGGGAGGCTGAAAGAGCTGGGGTTATTCAGCCTAGAGAAAAGGAGGCTGAGGGGAGACCTTATCACTCTCTACAACTCCCTGAAAGGAGGCTTTAGAGAGGATGGGGTCAGTCTCTTCTCCCATGTCACAAGTGACAGGACAAGAGGTTGTGCCAGGGGAGGTTCAGATTATATATCAGGAAAAATTTTTGTACTGAAAGGGTTATCAAGTGTTGGAATCGGCTGCCCAGGGAGGTGGCTGAGGCATCATTCATAGAGGTATTCAACAGGCATGGCTGACATAGAGCTTAGTGACATCATATAGTGATGAGTTGTTGGTTTTTTTATCGGAGTTAGGTTGATGGTTGGACTAGATGATCTCAAAGGTCTCTCCCAACCTAGACAATTCTATGATTCTATCTGAAAGATACTACTGACAATTATATTTTCTCAGTGAACAGCAATTACATCTTTAGTATTTGAAGAAAGGTTTTAAGTGTTCTCACTGTACACTAAGATCTAAACGGTAGTAACTTTTCATTATTAACTCCCTGATACTCCGGGGCACCAGATTCCTCCACTTTCAATGGAGTATTGAAAGAGTACACTTGAATGAGCACACTTGAATGAGCAGCAGCTACTAACTCAGCAGCAGGCTGTAGGAGACTGTATTCTAGAGGATCCAGTTTGCGAGTATTTGGACAAGAACCAAAATCTGCATAAGCAGAATGAGTGTTTGACTGAATTTACTAATTCTGAATAGTATGGTTTGGGGATTTATTTATTTTTCATTCAGTACAGTAATAATTTTGCTGTCTTTCATGTTTATTTCTCCTGGATATTCCTTATTCAATGTCTAATTGTTGGTTAAGCTTCTTTTATCATGAGAATCAGTAGCAGGGCTTGGGGTCATTTCTGGAATTCTAGTGGGAAATGGCACACCCATGCCATATGCTGCTGTAAGTCCAGTAAGCAACTTACTTTCCATGAACTGGATGCATAATTCAACAACAGAAAAAACATGCCTCAACTCTTAGAGTTTTCTTTGGAGTTCTCTCCTGAGGACCTGCCAGAAAAAGAATCACAGAATCATCATGGTTGGAAAGGACCTCTGAGATTGAGTCCAACCATACACACACAAAAAAACGCTTGATCACTAGAGCATGCCCTGAAGTGCCATACCTACATATTTCCTAAATACCTCCAGGGATTGTGACTCAACCACCTCCCTGGGCAGGCTGTTCCAGTGCCTGACCACTCTTTCAGTAAAGTCATTCTTCCTAATATCTAATCTAAACCTCTCCTGCTGCAACTTCAGACCATTTCCTCTGGTCCTACCATTATTCACTGGGAGCAAAGGCCAACACCCACTTCTGTACAACCTCCTTTCAAGTAGTTGTAGAGGGCAATGAGGTCTCCCCTCAGCCTCCTCTTCCTCAAACTAAACAATCCCAACTCCTTCAATCGATCCTCATAAGACCAGGCCTTTCACCAGTTTCGTAGCCCTCCTCTGTACTCGCTCCAGCACCTCGATATCTCTCTTGTGCTGAGGTGCCCAGAACTGGACACAATATTCAAGGTGCGGCCTCACCAGTGCTGAGGACAGGGGGACAATCACCTCCCTACTTCTGCTGGTCACACTATCTTTTATGCAAGCCAGGATGCTATTGGCCTTCTTGGACACCTGGGCACACTGCTGGCTCATGTTCAGCCGCCCGTCGACCAGCACCCCCAGGTCCTCTCCTCCAAACTAAATACACTCACTGCCCTCAGCCTCTCCTCAGATGACTTGTTCTCCAGCCCCCCTCATCCACATGGGAACGACTGTACAGAGTACCTAGGGATGACTAAGAAGAAAAAAGGCATTTTAGAAGACATAGCTTTGGTCATGGTCCTAGTTTCAACCCAGTGGTTGACTATGACTATGGAAGTCATTCTCAAGAAGGTGCCCATAATGACAGTATTTCTACTAGCTATCTACAGAAAGAACTCCTTACTGTGTTTTCATTTATTAATCAAAACCACAGTGTCCTTCTACAAAGTGCATCTCAGCTCTGTATGGCATCACTTTGTAGGAAAAAATCATCAGAATCTGGTGTTTTCCAGTGATCATCAAGCAAGCTGAGAAAAAAAATTCTTGTTATTTGTCTATAGCATGAACCCATCTCCAATTGGATGAATTAATAGTTGCTTTCCACTGTCTTGCTTTATTTCATATAAACCACACCATTCCTCTCCCTTGGACCCATATGTTACGCTTACCCAATCACAAACTCAATCTAATAGAGATGTCCCTGTATAGTAACCTATGGCAATTCTCTTAATGTGCTTAGAGAGCAGGGGATGCACTTGGCAAGGGAATGACCATGAATTCATACTACTTCATTAACTTCTGGCATAATTTTTGTTTTTATGATCAGAAGCTATTTTAAGATGTACAGAGACCCAGTTCTGCCATCAAAATATGTACTTGTATTTTTTTAATCTTGTTAAGATTACAGCAGGGAAAAAATCTTTCACTTACCTCAAAAAAGAACATTCTACTCAGAAGCTTCCTATCTTATCAATGAAAAAAGATTTGCAGTGAGTAAGGTCATAACCCCATAGATGTTCATAGTAAGTAAAAAAGAGTGCATCAAATCCCTGATTTGTGGACTAGATCAGGAACAAAACCTTTACTGCTTACAGCTTCCCAAACTTCCTTTCTTGCCAAGACTAATAGTCTTGTCTAGTTTAGGATGCTCCTTCTGTTTTGTATCTTAGTTCAATATGCACCATATCACCAATGTCAGAACTAAAGGGCTATAAAGATTTAAAATAATTAACATGTAAAGTCAAAGAAACTAAAACCACTTGAGAAATCATAGTGCAATTAATTACAATTAAAAAGTAAATCCAGTGAAACTAATTTCCCTCTAATAAGAATCACAGAATGGTTGAGGTTGGAAGGGATGTCTGGATGCCATTTTATCCGAGCACCTGCTCTATAAATAGAGCCACCTGAATCTGGTTTTGTTAACACAAAATGGACTATGCAATTGCTCTTCATGCATCTCCTTTCTTTATTCTATGCATACTGAGTTTTTTGTACATGTTCTCTTCATATTGGTCAATAGGCAATGACAGCTCTAAAGTGTGCTAATACAGAACAAGAAACTTTTTTTAATGAAAACTTTTATTTGAAGTTAAATTTACCAACCAAATCTAGGTAAATGTATAATACTTTGAAAAAGCCTTCAGAGTGCATTCTCTTCTAAATTTCACATGGAAGACAGGTTATCTACAACATTTACTAGCAGAGGCAGTCCTCTGCTTTCTGTACTATTTAGGCACCTGAATTAAGATGAGTTTTCTGCTGTATATAAGTGCAATAAATAATGCTTTTCCCACAGATGAACCTTCAGCAGCTTTCTTAAACCTGATTATCTATCTAGAAACTGGTAAATAATTCCAAAGCTCAAATTGAAAATATCAGTTATTCTAAACAGTTAGTCTAAATTCTAATTTCTATTTTCTAAATCTTATTCTAATTTCTAAAAGCTTTGTGTATAAAGCTATTGCAATTTTAGTCCTTTACAGGTATAGGGTGAATGGAGATAAATGCAGTCCTGCTACACAGGAAAATTGAGGTCAATTACTGCTCTTCTCAGCTATGAACTCCACCAGTCTCCTCAAGACTTGACAATACACAATGGTTCATCCTATTGGACCAGCTGCATGGTTGTATATAAAGGTTAATATCTTAGTTCCTCCCCTTTCTTCTCTCCTATGCTGGCCTATGAATTTAAGTGCATATGCCAGTGAAGATATTGTTAAATCAGACTAAAGACAAGGGCTATGTTACTGAGGTATCACATTCAGGAGAAGAAGGTGTGTCATCCACACTAGTTTACTTTCCAAATTTTATTTTTTTTAGTACAGCTTAAGTTTGAAATTCATTTAGGAATATTTAATAAAATTGAATGCTTCAAAAAGCTAGGTGGTACTTCAACTTTTTTCCCCCAGCATCTTAGAGTTCTTTGCTCTCTTAGACATGAGGTCAGGACCTTTCAACGAGCATTGCAATGTCAGATCCATGAAAATTAGTCAGCTTGATTATAATATAGAAATAAAATCATATCACTATGCACTTGATCCTACAAAATAACTAAGTTATTTTTAGATTTAAATAATACTTTCTGAATTGATTTTGGATGTTACATAAAATTGACTCTTCAATGGGGTAAAACTTTAGCTCAGAATAAACTTTGCTGTTATAACTTTGCTGTTACCTTCAATGGAACTGGATTCTACTCAAAGTACCACAATTGTACGTAATAGAAATTAATACAATTGCTTACTTGATCTTTGGTTTTTGATGAAGAAGAGCTTTAGTCTCTCTTTAAATGTATTTTCATTCATATAGAATTCAACTTGTACCCTGAAATAAAAAGGAAGTATTACAATTGAATATGAAAGATAGTAAATTATTTATGCAAAATAATTCATTTCCCTAATCACTTGTTCATTATATATATAACTGGAGGAACATATAAAAAGGGCTCGGCAAAAGCTATCTTGGGTTTGAATGACTAATATTAAAAGATTAAAAACCAAAACAACAGAAAACTCTGGCAAACCAAAAAAATTAGTTTTTCCCCTTTACATGCAGAATCATTTTCATACCACTTGGACACTATACTGCAAAACCAGAAACTTCTATGTATTTTGTTACTTTCACAGAAGACTTTTTTCATATCTGCATCCTTGCAATGAAGATTTCCTTGATGTTCAGGTTAAACCTTCCACCTCAGTTTAACTCCCTTTCTGCAAAACTGACATTTTAATGATTCTTCTTTTTTTCTATCTTGTTCATATCTCTGTTAAGCATTCATGTCTCAGTTAAGCGTTCACTTGTTTATGTTCACATTTAATCAAATGCTGATGCACCAAACAAACTACTCTCTGAACTGCACTTTTCACATAACAAAATAGAGTTCTGAAAGCAAAAATAGATTGTAATCATACAACAGTGTACAGAAAATAAATCCCCTTCCAGATTATATTAAAGCAACAGCAACGTAACTTTTTTCCAACCCTTTCCCACAGATTTGTCAGGATGTATTTTATGTTTCAGTTCCTCATTTCAGTCCGAGTACAACTCATGTAATAGTTCTACAGGCCAGAAGAGAAGAAAACTGTTGCAGTGTCTGGCAAGGCGAAAATGTGGTGTGTTTTAGTTCCATAAA
>VZTM01023791.1:310771-324495 GCA_013400555.1 Jacana jacana | reverse complement strand
TTCATCTTAGAAGAACTGACTAATTTCAAAGCTCCAAATGCAGTGGTTTGGATGTTATTCATGCTTGCAGATAACAGTTCAAACCATCATGATTTCTTGTGCAAAAGTTACACTGATCTGTTGTTTTTCATATGCTAACATGACTTCTTAGAGAATCTGCTTGTGCCAGACACAGTATTTTTGTTAGTGAGAAATCTTTTGTCTCTAAAACTTTTTAGATAGCACTGTCTCCCCTCCTGCACCCACATTTTTTCCTCAGAATTTAGTTATTCATGATAATGTTGATTTTCACCTACTCTCCTTTTGTTACATGCAGATGCAATTGTCTTGGGATTTTAATTCGATTCCTTAGGTTGTAGTAAACACCTATTAGTAAACTACCTAATATTTGTATGATGCAGCACTAATTTCATAAGCTTTTGACATCATGTTCCTCTTGAGATGTCACAAACTGTGTGATTTATTTTTTTTTACATCAATTGCCATTGCCTCTCTATAAACACCTTAGATCATTTTTTTTAACAACCCAAAAATTAGACTCATCCCGCCATCTTTTCAGTAGAACCACCTTAGCTTTTTGGTTTAAAGTCCAAGCTCCATAGCCCTGTCTTACAAACTCGTAAATTACCTCTATTGATCTCTAATGCCCATGTAAGTTCAGAATGCTGAAGACCTTATACATCCAGCATCTGTCTGCATTAGCAGTGACAACAGGATAGGGTGCCAGACGTTCCTAGTGGTGCTGATGACAAGACATGCACTGGGATAGAGTCTCTGCTACAGCACTAGAAGGTGTAGCCAGTTGTTGATTTAAGATGGGTTTGGACTCATCCAGTTGTGGGGCTGCACCACAAAAAACTAGGACAACCTTTGTAAGATAACTGCCAACCAAACTGCATCACATCTCACCCTCATTTCTAGGAAAACAAGAAATAATAATCCCATTAAATGCTCTGATTGTAATGAAAAAACATTTTTTGACATGTTTCCAATCATCTGAGTTGCTCAACCCACTTTCTGAACGACTGCACCCTCTAATGGGGTAAAACAGATTGACTTGCAAAGCAGCCAATTCATTTTTTATGTTGTTCATATCCTTCTAGTCCTTTTAGGCATAATGTAACAGCCTATTCTTGTGACAATAAAACAAGCACGGGTTTGCTGAATGTAGACTACAGTGGAGGTGTGAATATCCAATAAAGGTTTTGTATAATTCATCTCTACTCTGCTTTAATGATAAGTACGTAAATAGCTGTATACATTCATGGTGAAATGAGAAAGGAATTTTAATGAAATCATAAAAATCTCCTAAGTCCAGAAAAAAAGTGTTTATTTTTTCTTATTGTGTAAAGCCATCTCATTTTACCAAAGCTTTGTGGGGAAGTAAAAGTTTGAACAAGGAAAGTGAGATGAAACAGAAACTTAACCATGATGTTGCATTTTGTCAAACAGGTAATTCTCTAATGGACCAATGAAAGCCAACGATGACAAGTTGTGGTCAACAGTCCTTGAATGTGCTGATGGTTCTGCTTTCATTACTCTTGTCAGCAGGTAATTTTCATACTTTGAATTTATCTTTCATTGATGTGTGCCACACAGAAAAATTAGTTGCAACTTAATACTGGGTTCCTACAAAACTAAAAAGATAAAATGAATTGTTAATTGAGTAATAGACAGATACATTCTCTTTGTGCTTAAGAACTGGATGCTAGACTTTGAAATGCAGTTGAAAATTTAGTTTGAGAAGGAAAAGATGGTGGGACACTGACATGGCGAAGAGAGCTAAAAATTTAAAGGATACAAAGCTACTGTTTTGATATGCTAGTTTTTCAGTGCAACTAAAAAAAAAGTAAAAATCAAGCAATCTCTACACCATCGTACAATCCAGCCCTTTTTCTAAGTAACCATCTAGTGGGAGCAGAACAAGTTCCAATTGTGTGGTTGTCTGTGTGCACACAAGAGTATGCAAGTATGTGAAGGATTGAACTTGGAACTTCAGCTATTCTTGAGATGAATTAATGGTAGATACAGTGTAACTTGTCTTATATGTATTTAAAAGAAAATTGCATGATAACATGGTATGCAAATATTATGTTATTTTCCTGAATTTGAAGAATTGACTGGACCACAGAGCGTTTCCAGAGCTTGTTCTTATGACGCTTGGTAGATCTGTCCTAGTTGTTTGCTACTAGCACACAGAAAAGATTAGTGCAGAAATCTGTCAGCTGTTAGACTGAGAATTAGTTGAATGCTATGATTATTGTTTGCATTTGTTCTTCAGGAGTTATGTACGACATTAAGGTTTTCTGAAATTATGAAGTAATGTTAAAAAAAAATAATTAAAAAGGGTTTTAGTCCAACTAGATTTGATCCTGTGAGTTTTAAGTGTGTGTTTAGTTGCCCACAGTCTCATTGCTTGTTTGCAAGTTTTCAAGTCTAGTTTTGCTAATGATAGTTCACTGCTTAGCTATAACTGGCACAGTCCTTTTGTTAAGAATGTTATAATGTTATCAGCTAGACTGCCTAATCTTAAAATGCTGTTTTCCTTTGGAGTCCTTCCACCGATATCCCTACGTATGGCGCTGCATCCCTAGTTATGTAACTGCCCTCCTCCTCTGTACTCAAATCAGACACAGGGGTTGTAGCAGCATCTTTGTTGTTTTCCAAGGTAAAGTCATTTCAGAAGGCTGCTTCCTTCCTGGTGCCCGAGTTAAACCGATTATTCAAGACTTCAGTGAATGTCTCCCAGCAATCAAACAAAACTTTTCCAGCTGCTTCAGTCTCTTAAGTTGATTTTCGTTAAGTTTTCATAACTTTACCACTCTTTATAGGGACTCCTACTGGATCCCTCTGGAGATCCCACTTCTCCAACCATTTTCCTCAATATAAATACCGATGTTTCAGTTGAATCAGACACCGATTCCACTGTGTGTGCAGATAGAAGCAGTCAGCCACTGGTATAGATGCACATTTATTCCTTCAAACCCAGACATAAAGCCAACATTCTGATATTTTTTTCTCTTAGAGGAAAGTACTGCCTCTGAAGTATAATGTTTTTATTTTAAGTTACTTACATACAGCTTTCACTTCTTACACAATTTAGCTATTAACATCACAAACTATTGTCTTTCCAAATACATACCTCATTTTCCTCTTGCTCCTTGACTATTAGTATGTTATTATCTGGCATCCTTTATTAGAATATAGAGTTCAGGCTTAATTTGAAATCATCCCAAGCCCTTCATCCTAGCCTAACTCTGATCTTTGAGGAATTCTGCTACTGACATGTATAGGAATGGGCTTGGGTAGTTGCTAACTCACATTTTACAGGATGTAATTTATTATTGGGTAGCCAGTGTGAATGCAAATTTTTTTGTTGTTCAGGACAGGTTAGCTTCCTAAAGGAAAATGACTGACTTCATGCATTGAGAGTGATAGGGGGAAAACAGGGTTCTGTTCTCACTGGAATTGTGTGAACATCATTTTTAAAATGAGCTGAAATAAAAAAATCTAATGGCAAGACTCCTTTTGAGTTCCCCTAGATTTACAGACTTCTGCATGTAAGATCATGCTTTACTTTCAATTCTTTGACACACTAAGATTCACAGTCTTAGTACTGAATTTCTAAAATCTGGGTGCCTGGTAGAAAACTGCACTTAACAATTGGAAGCATAACTTTCACTGGCTCCACAATTGGAACGAAAGCAAGGGCATGAGTAGCAGAAAAGTTCCCAGAGCAGCTGTTCTCAGAGCCCAGCCTTTGTTGTGTTAGAAAAGGAGAGAAGCCGCGACAGTAGCAGTGAAGCAGAGGTGTGGTCAGATATCAAGATCGTGGCTCAGCATGAGGATGAAGTTGGGCAGCTTTAGCTGTGTGATTAGGAAGGAGATACAGTTGCCTAACATGGGCAAAATGCTATTGGGCCAGGGACAAATAACGCTGAAAAGAAAGACTTCAGTTCAAAGTAAGTAGGCTATGGCTCCATTTAAAAAACAAAAAACAAACAAACAAACAAACAAACAAAAACCAAACCAAACAAACAAACAAAAAAACAAACAAAAAAAAAAAACAAAACAAAAAAAAAAAAAAAAAAAAAAAAAAAAAAAAAAAAAAAAAAAAAAAAAAAAAAAAAAAAAAAACAAAAACAAAAAAAAAAAGAAATTGGATTGAGAATACCAAAACTTCAGACTCATTTTATTTCAATGCAATCAAGATATCATTGTGGGTAGTGGTTAATGGAGTTAAATCCAGCTGGCATCCCATTACAAGTGGTGTCCCCCAGGGGTCGGTACTGGGGCCTATCTTGTTAAATATCTTTATTGATGACCTAGATGAGGGGATTGAGTTCACCCTCCGTAAATTTGCAGATTACACCAAGTTGGGAGGTAGTGTCAATCTGCCTGAGGGTAGGGAGGCTCTTCAGAGCCTATCTATATAGTTTGGATTGCTGGGCTGAGGTGAATGGGATGAGATTAAAAAAGGCCAAGTGCCAGGTCCTGCACTTTGGCCACAATAACTCCATGCAACGCTATAGGCTTTGGGGCAGAGTGGCTAGTAGACTGTGAAGAAGAAAAGGACCTGGAGGTGTTGGTCGATGCTCGGCTGAACATGAGCCAACAGTGTGCCCCAGAGGCCAAGAAGGCCAATGGCATCCTGGCCTGCAATAGGAATAGTGTAGCCAGCAGGAGCAGGGAGGTGATCATCTGCCTGCACCACGAGTACTGTGTTCAGTTTTGGGCCCCTCACTCCAAGAAAGATATCAAGGCCCTGGAAGGTGTCCAGAGAAGGGCAACAAAACTGGTGAGGGGTCTAGAGCACAAGTCTTATGAGGAACAGCTGAGGGAGCTGGGATTGTTTAGTCTGGAGAAGAGGAGGCTCAAGGGAGATTTCATTGCACTCTACAACTTCCTGAAGGGAGGTAGTGAAAAGGAGGGGCTTGGCCTCTTCTCCCAGATAACTAATGATAGGACCCGAGAGAATGGCCACAAGTTGTGCCAGGGTAGATTTAGATTAGATGTCAGGAAAAACTTTTTCTCCCCAAGAGTGGTCAGGCACTGGAATGGCCTGCCCAGGGAGGTGGTGGAGTCACCATCCCTGGTGGTGTTCAAGAAGCATCTGGACGAGGTGCTACAAGACGTGATTTAGTAACTTAGTGGGTAGTATTGGTGACAGGAGGTCCTTTCCAACCTTGTGTTTCTATGATTCTATGAAGATCACAATGGCATGCAGTTTTAGAATTTGTGAACGCTTACTAGTTGTACTAGGAGCACAAGGAATGCATAATTAAAAGAAGGAGAAACATGCAATTAATCCAGATGAATATCCCTTCTGACCACTAACTCTTAGATTTGCTTGGCAGTGATGTTGATACTTAAATTTGTTTAATGGATTGAAACACATTTATAAAATCAGGGATGGCAGCAAGGCTTATACTAGCAAGCAGAAATTGGCAGATTATTTGCCCATTACAGTATTTTTTCTTTGAAGTAGGAAATGAACGTCCATAGAGCAAAATTATCAGAGGATGTCAAGTGATTTGCATTGTGCGAGTTAAAATGCGTATATGTGAATATTTCTGTGGATCGGTATGGAAAGTTTATAAAGACCAGCCATTCTGAATACCTTGGGGTTTTAAAATTTAGTAGGTAAATTAAAATTTTTCTCAGCATTACGCAGATTTCTAACTGTGAACAGATAGGGAAGTAACAGTTAGGTGTACACTGGCTCTTTGCTTTTTAAGGTAGAATAGATAAAATTTAAGATGAGTTTAAATCTGTCATTTGAAGCATGACAGAGTATTCTTCTCTCAAAATCAGTAGGAACAGCGATAGGAGCATCTCTGTCACTTACCTGTTCAATAACACTTCTCAAAAATAATAAGAGAACTTGCACATGCACCTCTACTTCAGAAACAGCTACCATCTTTGCAACCAAGAACTTAAGAGCCTTTCATGTACAACACTTTCATCTGAAGTATTTCTGTAGAAATAAGGCTCTTTAATCCTCAGGATTTAAGCAAAATTATTTTCAGGAAAAACACTTTTAAAAAAAAAAATTGCAAGTTAAAATTTCTTGGATCTCTGATTCTCAGAGAAGCAAAGATGGCAAAGTAAAATTAGATTACAAGAAATTGGTACTTTTTTTCACTGTGTACTAGCTCTGGCTGGAATGGAGTTGATTTTCTTCACAGCAGCCTGTATCGTGCTGGTTTTCAGACTGGTGCAAACCAGTGTCAGTAATGTGCTAGTGGCTTAGCTATTGCTGAACAGCCCTTACAGAATGTCAAGGCCTCTTCTGTTTCTCATTGTGCACCCCAAGCGAGGATGCTGGGTTGGATAAGAGCCTGGCAGGGGCCACAGCTGATGCAAACTGGCCAAAGTGATATTCCATACCATGTAACGGCATGCTCAGCAATGGGGTGGGAATTTATCCAAAAATTGCTTGTGAACTGGCTGAGCGTCAGTCTGCTGGTGGTGAGTGATTGCTTTAGCGTCACTTGTGGGTTGGGGTGGTTTTTTTTGTCATTGTTGGGTGGGTTTTTTTCTGATTCATTTATTAAACGGTCTTTATCTCGACCCACGAATTTTCTCGCTTTGACCTTCTGATTCTCTCGCCCTTCCCACCGGGAGGGGGAGTGAGCAAGAAGCTGTGTGGCGCTTAGCTGCCCACCAGGGTTAACACACCACACATTAACTATCAACTTCAGGCTGTAATTCAATCATCATGTTATGCTGTAATTTGTGTGTTTATTTTAATCACTGACAAGGATTTTACCATTTAAGGATTCGCTTAGGACTCCATTATATTACAGACATCACTCCTCTTCTGACCTGATCTTATTTTCATTCCGCCTTCATTCGGTAGTCATCATCCAGTTTGGGATTTGTTTTCCTTTAAGAACGGGCAAAGGACGTGTCTAGGGATCAGGGGACATTTTCACATGTGCTGTTAAATAAACCACTTTGTATTGACGAGCCAGCTAAACTTCTTAGAGTCCTAAAGCTCTCTAGTGCATTCCCACAGTGCTGTGTCTCTCAGAGCACTGAATAATTTCTAAGGCATGGAAGTATGCAATTGCTTATGAAACATAAATAAGTAGTTTTAATTCTTATAACATGCACTAAGTGTGTGTACAAGTCCAGTATAACTTTGCAGGGCACCTTTTTACTTGTGGTAGCTTGACAGAGGTGTCATTCACCTAAGCTAAGTTTGAGTAATAACATACGAAAAATGACATTTTTGCTATTCTGTTATTTGCAGAGCAAATTCTAGAAAATTATATATTCCATTAAAATATCCCAAACTTGAAAGCACCCTCTATGGTGGGGGCTTCAAAAATTACTAGCTTGTAAGTACTTGTAATAATGTAACTTTTAAAAGGAAAAATAAGTTAATAATCATTAGCCATAAAAGGCATTATACCTGCATTTTGCAAAAAATGATAACACTGTTGCTAATGCATGCTAAACAAAATTTGTGTTGCACTCTGAGGCTTTGCAGGTATGAATGAAGAAAATTTTGTTTCTTAGGAGCAGTTGATATAATCAAAAGGCAGAAATTCCAACTAAGAAGGAGTAAGTCAAGATGGGTAGAAAGTGAGACCTGTCGAAATGGTCAGTTCAGATCAGTTATGCTTTCTCTACACTGAGACTGAAGTAGCATATACATTAAGTCATCTAATTCTCATAAGAAATCTGTAGGTTCAGTGAAAGTTACCCTTACTGATACGCTGGAACAGGTGGGGAGAAAAAACCCAAGCAAAATGTTCAGGACATAAGCAACCCCTAAAAGGGAAGAATGGAAAGACATATTTTTTACTAGAGAGTTTATTGCACAGCTTTTTGGATATAGCACGTATGCATCTTCCTTTGAAGCACATGAAGCTGGTCATTTATCATAGAAAGATTAATGGGTACTCTTCTTCTGGATGCTGCAAATAAAAATACCATGGAATAAACATTACTCTTGGAAGTGCAGTGCTATGCTATGAAGGCTACCCCTTCACTTGCACTTATTGGGTCCAATAATAGACTTGCTTTCTGTTTATCAGGCATGACACAGGCACAGACTCGCCTTTTTCCTAGTAAGGATGACCAGTGGAACTACATGAATTGTGATGCACATAACGCACCGTTGCAAGCTGATATCTAACACTTGCAAAACACTGAGGGACCTTGCCTTACCATGTGCTTCTAATGCCATTTGACTTGTGCCGGATCACCCATGTGTGCACTGGACCTACAAAAGACCTGCATCTCCACTGAAAGCTGAAGACTAGACAGAACAGACTAGGGAAATCTTAACTGGTGCTGGAGACCTGTACTTAAGTAACTGAATCAAGCTCCTGTTCTTGTTAGAAATCAAATACTAAGTTAAAAGTTATATTTAGTTTGTTAATTTCTCTCATGCCACGTGTCTCTTCCATTATTTTTCTAGATTTAACTTTCCCAAAGCTTTTTGAGTTTTTTCAAAATGTGATCAATCCTGGAGCACTTTCATTACTGCTATGTTAATTAAGGGGGGGTGCAGGGAAGTAAGTACTTGGTCAAACAAATATATATTCATGCAATTACATGCTTTGTGGATTTTGTGACAGAATTTGAACATGCAGATGCAAGAGTTACAGAGGGCTTTGAATACCTGAATCCAGAGAAAGATGGTTTCTTCACTGATTGTAGCATCCTCAGGTTTGCCCCAGCAGGGCAAGATACATAATGAGTTTTCTCAATATCTGTGTTCCTTTAGAAGTAGCATTCTTCTAGCACTTTCAGTTCCTGACTGATTTAATCTAAAAAAAGATTTTTCTCTTTTGTTAATGATGACAGGTACACGTGTGTGCACATTCCAATATGTGTGCATACGTGTATGAATGTAAAATATTTAGAGTGGTTTTCCTTTGCTCAGAGGGCAGTACAAGTTACCAGGTTTTCTCTTCAGTTTAGTACTCTGGCTTTCATTCTGGGCTCCCTCTATACACACAAATGAAGAAGTAATCTCCACTGTCACAATCCTTAAAATGTGACTATACCTACATAAAGAGGGTGAGAGACTCTTGAAATTAATATAGTCTATAAAAGTGATAATCAAATGTGTGAGGAACGGGCTTTTTAAACAACACAGGTAGAAATGAGGGTTAGATGGATAAGGTGAACAGATACAATCTTTCCCCTTTCCCCTTTCCCTTCCCCTTTCCCCTATGGTGAAATCAGTGCAACATATTCCTGTAGAAGAGCGTTCTCAGAGATGTAATAAACAATTTACATGATAGTTTAATAAATGAGAAACGTAAGAACTACTGTGAATAGCTGCATTTTTATTAGTTCTATCTATTTGCAATCTTAAAGTTGTTCAGATCTTTTATACTGTTCTGTTATTACTATTTCTGGCAGAATAAACCTTATCAAATATTACCTTTGTAGCAGAGAAGATATTTTCTGTCAAGAACAGTGATTGTAAGTTAAGTGTCATCAAACTTCTGTTGCAGTTTTTACATGGATTTTATGTTTCTCTGAAGCCATTCTGGGAGAATTAAACATGAATATTATTGGGTGTTTATGGATATCCATATATTTAGAACAGCAATATGAAAACATTTCCCTTAATATATTTGTGCTTCCTGGCATGGAAAGTATTCCTTCTCTTCCCTCAGAAGAAATAATAGTAATCAGGAACACTGTAACAATAAAAGTTAAAACACAACAAGAGGCTAAATATTGCAAACTCTCAGTGCTAAATGTTAAGACGTTGAAAGTTCTGAAATGTTAATGTTTTTCAGAAATCAAACAACAAGTGTTTAACCAATGAAAAATTATATTTCTTAACATACAGATAACACAAGTTACTCACAAAGTTAATATTGTTCTTTGTTTTACAGTGCTTTCTGCGCATTTTCGGGTCTGTGAGCCATATACAGACTACAAAGGTCGCTACCACTTTGGTTTTCACTGCCCCCGTCTTTCTGACAATAAATCTTACATCTTTTGCTGTCACCATAACAACACAGTATTTAAATACTGCTGCAATGAGACAGAATTTCAGACTGTTATGCAGATGAACTTAACAGGAAACGCAGATGGATATATGCATAAGTAAGTAAATGAGTTTTAAAGTACTCTTCGCCAAACTCTTTGTGGTCTAATAACATAGTCTGAGGTGTGCTTGATGACGGAAACAATTTGAGTAGTTGCACATACTGAAAAACATTGCTAACAGGTTTCTGCTGTTACACAGCTCCTACAAGAATATACCCTAAAAGATATTTTAGCTTTGCTTGCTTTGCTTTGACACCAGCTATAAATGACCCTAGTAGAGCATGTATGTAAAAATTGCATATAAATGTAGCAAATATAAAGTTGCATTTTAAAGTTACAGAAGTCTTTCGCCTGATCCCAGTCTGATCCAAACTGGGTTTAAATGTGTATCAGTAAAAATAAACACCTAAAGTGTCTGTAGGGAAGAGAGGGAGTAAGTTGACATTTTCCATATTAACCCAAATGCACTATTTTGAATTTCTGATGTCACTGACCTCAAGGAACAGAATGTATTGCTTGTATTCCAACATTGTGTGGTGTCCTTGCCTGTTACCTGGGATATTTCCATGCACTGCTGGGGCCTGTCCTCTAAGATAAATGTCAGTATCGTTTTTTCTAAAGAACCAGTAAGTATCAGTAGATCTTTGTTATTGGTGATTTATTTACGATGCCAAAATCTTCACTTTTGGTCTGTCTCATATGTAGTATTTGACATTCTGGCCACAGTAATCTGCTTTGATTTCTCTTCATGAAGAGTGCAACTTTCAGCTGATGTAAACCCATAAGGTCAAATTCTGGTCTATTTGCTTTCCCCTGCCATTTTATTCTGGTACTCAGCTCCTCCAAGGCAAGGAAGAGGCAGATGAAGACAACTGGAATTCCAGTCTATTGATTTTTGTTTACAACAGGGATTTTAGTGTTTTCTTCTGCGGTGCAAAAGTCAGTCGGTGTGTTGTCAGGCACTCCTATGGAAGCAGGTGCAAGGCTGCTAGGTGGCTATGGTGCTGGAATACTGATGCCAGTTCTTTTAGCTGTATACAGCTGTGTCCAGCAGCAGCCAGCTCATGGAGTCAGCAAACTCTCATCTTCCTTAACAACCACACCTCATACAGCTCTGCCAAGAGAAGTGTGAACCTCGCATAGGTGTAGAATTTGCACACTCTAACTAATTGACACACTGAGTGTCAATCACCTCCTATAAAGAAGTCCGTGTACTGTATAGTGTAAAAGAAAGGCAAAAATAGACTATGCCCATATAAGATTCCTTTGAATCGATGTGGATCTATACTGTCTTGTTACTGTATGTGCAGCTGTGCCCTTGATGTGAAATTTCCTTGCCTTGGTCTTTTAGTGCATCTGGGAACATCACAAAAACATACCACACAGAATGCTGGGGAGTTGCTTGAAGCCTATTAAACAGGCCTACTAAAGGGCATCCACTTTCTCCATCCTTTGTGCAGTCCAGACAATCTAGAGACTGGTAGCCCTCATCTGGAGCTACCCACTCTGCCAACATACATGCCTCCAGAAAACCTGGTTTATACCACAGAATGCCCATATGCAATGCGTACTTTACATATATGGTAAAAGTAGGATATGCTCCCCCCTCTCCCACCTTGGTTACTGGGATGACCATGCTACCACAGCAACAATCGTATGCCTGCCTAAAGAGAAGTCCACAAAGGTCTCTCAGTACAGAAGAGCTCTGTGTGTGTAGTTCCAGACAGAGCCAGAAACTGTTTCACAGTCAGAGTGATAAAAAGAGAGTCTCAGCAATGGACTGTTGCCCCCACACATTCCCAGTTCTTTGGCACACAGCACATTTGAAAACCCTGTGTAGCACTGCTGAGCACCCAAGTCTGCCTAACAGACAGCTTCGTCACAGAATGTGGGATGCTACTGGCCAGCTGAAGTTCAGCCAAGTCTAAAGCCAGTGCTTCAGGCTTTTTCCAATATCTCAGCAGCTACTCTGTGTAGTTGTGGCCAGAGCTTACTAAGGTAAGGCCCTTCTGTTCTTCCTTTCACCAACAACCTGTAATGGAAAGGCCAGTCAGCCACTTTCCAAAACAGGCGCGCACGCAAGAAAAGGTACAGTCTGATTGCAAAATATATCCTGGCACGCAGAACATTTTTCTGCCACCTACTTTCTCTGTTTGCATGTCTGCTCAGGGAAAAAGTAATTTGATATTCTATGAACCACAGTATTTATTTTAATGAAAATACTTAAAGCATAATGTATTATATTAATTTTCATTTAGCAATCTGTTTTGTTTTTTTTTTCTAAATAAGTCACTTTATTCAGTTGTGATGGAGAAAAAGCTACCTCTGTAGTCTTTGTTGGTAAGATTCATGGTTGAGAACTACATGCAGACTATATGTCTTCAGTCCAGAATTTAGCTATGTGCTGATCTTTTTTGCAAAGGTATGTGAAGTCATGCTAAATACAATAAAAAGCTTCTGGAGGTGTAGCTTAGAGCAGTGAGAGAGTGGAACCAGTATTGCCTTTTTGTAACTGCCTGAAAATATCACTTGTGATAAAGCAGTCAGGGCCAAGAAAATGAAGAGACGCTAACTTTCTATTTAAAACTCCACCAATGTAGAGAGATGGAGAGACATTTCCTCACCCTGAGCTCACTGAGATTGGTGGAAGCGGCAAAAAGAAGTGAAACCTAGATGCTTACATTAAAAACATTGTAAAAAGCATCTTTCTTAATATACTCTGACTTTATTTGGGTTAGAATACATCCAGGGTTTACTTTACAGTAGCAAAGTCAACTCTTTGTTTAGACCTAATTTCACGCACCACTGAAAAAAATTCTGATGAAACCTATTGTACTGTGGCTAGGGAGAATTATTTAGGACATGGGAATAGCAATGAACTGTAAAAAAAAAGAGATTATAGTTTTTGGGGAACAGTGGTTCAATATTATTATTTGGTTTATTTCAATAATATTATTTGGTTTATTTTTCCCCTTAGCCACTCTTGTGATCATCAAAACAAATTTCTTGGTTTATTATACAGTTGAGGGAAAAAAATTAATGAAGTGACTTGTAACTCCTTTGTCATGGCACAGCTGAAAAGCATGCATTTGTCTTACACAGTCACACAATATAACTAGAGCCAGTTTTATTTACATTTTTTTCTATTACTGTAACATAAGATTTCTAGGTTTTTATAAGTACAGATTACTAGGTTATTATATCTTTGTGATTGTGCAGATTAATCGGATTGTCGTATTTTTGAATATGAACAATTCAGTTAGTATTAAGTATAGAAATACTAATGACACCTAACAGACAAGAAAAGTTATGCCATCTGAAGTATTTTCCCAGAAAACACTCTCTAATAAGTTATTTAAGTATTCTTAAAAATAGTATTCACTTGAATCTAGTATTCATACTCTCTCAGATTTTCTATTATGCAGGTTTTGGTGGATTATCAGCAGTACTACTCTCCTAGGAGTCCTTAATCTGATACTGGAATGGTGTTATGGCAGTTTGTAATGTATCCATGTTTTTCCTTATCTATTATTCCAGTTTTTCAGGGTTGAATGGATTTTGCACACCACACTACAACATTGCACTGAAAGCAATGTGAGGGTGGAATAGCACTATCTTTCTCCATGTGCAGCACATCCCCTGCAGAGCTGGCATTTGCTTAAATATCTCCCAGAAAGTGATCTTTACAAGGAAAA